>KE525345.1:1551477-1566222 GCA_000441895.2 Anopheles sinensis
CAACAGTGACAATCACACTTGTCATCCGGCAAGTGTACAGTCAGGGCGGTTCGCCGTCTGCAAGAGACCCAATTCCTCGTTCCACGGGCAAACAAACATCCCTTCCAGAAGGGCGCGGTACCTTTCTTCCTTGTTAATGGTGCAGATTTGCGATGCGAGGATCGAATGAAATCGTATATGGGATTATCTTAACGCCATCGATTATTCATTAGGCGCCGCTAGATCGCTATCGAATACATGCCTGGATGGATTAAAGCGATCGCCTCCGATCGTAATTTGACAGCATTGTCAGTAAATACGTGGCAATGTGTCGCCGTACATTTATGAGGCGTTAAGCTCTCTTTCTGATCGATAAATCATTCGTAAATGTTTAAGTTTCAAATTAATGTTTACAATCCAAAACCTCAAAGAAAACGCGCTTACTCATCATCATCTTACAATACAAAGAATAGATAGCTTGAAACAGTCGTCGATGAGTGTTCCTCTTACCAGACAAAACCCCCGGGACTACGTGACATATATTTAAATTGAAAATTATGAACATAAACAATGCCCAGTATCATGAGCTTCTCAGCTCCGATGGCGTCCGGATTGCATCAGAATAATCGTATTGCTGTCACTCCACGCTTCAGCAAAGTGAAACGCATCCAGCAGACCCCTTGTCTTGATCAAATCTCAAACCAAGAAGAAGGAAACGTGAGCTTCTGAAACCGGCAGAAATAGAAGTACTCAGCGAGATGCGATAACAGTTGTAAACTCCTGGATGCCGAGAAACGCCAACGTACGCCATCGTGAGTCAGGAGTCTGATTTGTTTGGCGAGTAGAAAAGTCTGCTGCATCGAGTATGGAATTGTAATTCCTGGTCTGAGCCACGTGGTCAGTTGCGTGGGCCTTCGACCGTTTGCGCCTCACGTCGCCAATAATCAGCCAGGATGATAGATTTATCGTCCACTGTCACCTTGGGATTGAGATCCAATGACAAACCATACGCTAGCGTTGGGTGAGTGTAAGGCGCTAGTATTTTTGTTGTCTCAAGGGGGGTTTTGTAGTTCGGACAATTCCAGAGTTGGTTAGTTGGATAAATCCTCAATCAGATGAAATTTCAAATAGTGAGCAAGAGGAACTTTGCACCGGCGCACTTTTTGTACTGAGTAAAGGATTTGGACACACGCCTGATGGTTTATTAGCAGGTTTCCTTTTTATTGTTCTACGATTAATCCTTTCACTGTGCGTATTGGGAATGTTTTCGTTGCATTTTGCATCGATATAGAATAATCATGAATAACACTGTCCAATGTTTTACTTTTAAAGTCCGTAAAGCCTCTGCTTAGTAAAATTTACAATTCTTTCAATACTGATTGCAAGGATCACCAAAAGGAATGTTGGAAGCGAACTCAGCAGATAGTTTGGTCCAATCGAGCGTATGGATCTGACTTCAGCTTCATAGTGCGCTGAAATGCAGATCTATTGGCAGATATGAGAGAGTCGTATGCATTGGAAGAACAATGTACACTGGCACGCCGGGCGGAGCCCATGGCGATAAGTTGAATCCTTCGACTAGACTCGAGAAAACATTTGCAACACCGAATTTGGGAGTGTTCCTTTCAGGAGATAGGGAAACTTCTTCGGAAGCTCGCAGTCCAAAGAAGGTGGTTACCTCCAAAGCCCCGAACTCGATCTCTTGAGGGGGAGAGCGATACCATCCACGTGCCATTCTCATTATCTCGCTAATGGGCACGACTCGGGCGAACCGAAAGGGTAAGGTCAATGTGATCAACCTGATGCAATTGCCTTTATAGAGTTTCGGTATTTCGATTGGCAAGTCGATTCTCGCTGGCACGAGTTCAAAGAGTCTCATTTTCGATGGACAACATGTATGGGCTCGGTTGTAGCTGACCAAAAGCAAGGATTTCTTTCCGTTGTATATTAATTGAACAGATACTTACTTTCTTGGACCTATTTGTATCGTTTGGAATAAGTTCAACGGGATAACCCGTTATAGACTGTAGGAAACATTTTGAAGAAATTATTTTCCAACACATAATGTATGAGATGAAAATAATTAACAATATTTTTTCAAAAGATTGAAAATGATCCCTGCAGATCAAGAAAGAGCTGGAACTTTGATGTAATGTTTTACAAATTAATTAAGAAGTAAATCGCCGATCGCATGCGCATTGCTTCGCGATTTTCCAAACCCTTTCAAGACCTCTGTGTGATATCGAGGCGCGATACGACAAAGTCCTCAAGTTTCGATGGAATCTCGATCGAGATCTCATTCCAACGAAATAACCGCACAAGATGACCTGCCCAAGCTCCCCAAGCCCGGTGAAAGATGCAGTGACCAACGGAAAGCACAGTGACGGCATCGACAAGAAGCATGGCGAAAGGAAACGTTCCGAAACATAAGTCAAAATGTCAATTTAACCCGATTTGTTTCGTTCTCCACCATCGGCGTCCTCAATGTGTGGAATTCCGACACGACAAACAACGTAGGAGTTCGGGTATTCGTTTGTCGTATGCCAAGACCACGGTATGAACTTTTACCGTTCCCTCATAGCCTCGGGGAGACTAAGACTAGGACTGGCGTAGATCTGTTTCCAGAGATTCGCAGACCCGTAGACGATCGTCGGTGGAGTCGGAACTGGATCAAAGATGGAAGTAAGCGAAATTGGCCAGCGACTCGTAGCTTCAGTTGCGTTTTGTGATGTCGTTTCGAATGCTAATGCAGTTCCGAATGACGAAATCTTATGCTTTCGTGGCAAACGTAAGCGTTCGGCATAAAAATACTATGGGTGGATTGAGCTGGTATTTTATTTTTAACCTATTCCGTTTATTTTATTTAATCTATTTGCTAAGAAAAGTAAAACTGTTTCATATTCATCAAACGCTGTGAGTTAGAAACTGATGCTGACTCATTGTTGCGAAAAGGTGATCATGAATAATCAATCCGTTGCGCGTTCTCTCCTCTCCCTAGGAGTCCAGCGGTGAGGGATTTTGAGTTAATCGATCAGCCCTTCGATATTTTTCATGCACTGTTTACTTTATTTAATTGAATGAAGAGTTTTTTAACGGAATCATTTTATCAAAGTCATTCTAAATTGAAATTAATCGATGCTATGCATGTTATATCTTTTGACTCCCCATACCAAGTGGGAGAGGACGAGTTGAATTTTTCTGCATTTGGAAATTTCATGCTCGTGATGGCAAAACAGGGCAAAAATGTGCAAAAGACCTCCTACTAGGTGAGCAAGTTTAGACTCGAAAAAATGTATGTTATATCAATACAATTTTTCACAAATCTTTTTAACCAGATAGTAAAACACGACATTCAAAATATTTTTCTTGTGTTTTCGAATAACTCACAAGGTATCACAATTCAAATTGATTGATTTTAGTTTTAAATGGTTTAATTTAAGTTTACAATAGTTTTTATATCAACACAAAGATTTGCGTATGTTCTGCATACATCCTAGTCGATCGTTGCTCCGAACGGATCTCGATCGTTTACTAAATCTGCACTTTTCCTCTGGCGATCGACAGCAGGCGATAAATGAAAAACGGCGCTTCTCGTCCGTCCAACTCGGCGTTACTGTGAACCGACCGCAATTGTGAAAGCGGTAAGAAGCTCAAAAATATGAACCATATTGGTGTTGATCGCCTCCCGGGCATCGCTCGTGCGCTCCACGCTCGACTCGATGATCTAAGTGGCGATTAGCTTGATCGGTTGTATCGATATCACGAACTCTTGAACCAATCAGCATCCCGCTTCTCTTCAGCTGCATCGGCCGCAGGCTGTCCGCAAGCGAGCGCTGAAGACGTTGTCCATCATAGCTTGCATCGTAATGGTTTTCTTTCGCTCGGGAAAATGGGATGTCGGTGCATAGAACCGGCTTATGCAATTAGTGTTGGAGCGCTGTACGCTTTTAAACGATACAAGCAAAGCGGCTTATGTCCAGCCCGGTGGTGTGATTGAACAAAAAGGATCGCCTTTTGTGCAGAGGAAACCGAAACACAGATTTTCGTTGCGTCCAACCCAATTGCAACGCAATCGATAAGATGTACCGAGGTTTCTGAAGCATAGGAACATATTTCTCCCAGAGTGACCAAGAGTTGTAGCATTCTTTTAGTCTGCTCGGATTTTATAGAGACCCAAAATATTTGAAAGTGAACTCCGTCCCATTGATATCCAAAGCAAAATTAATGACTTGGCTTCGATATTCTGTCTACTCCATGATGTCGACGTGGTACGCAAATTTTGATATTTAATACGTGTTGTGCTATGCGATCGCCTCGGGGATCATACGAGACTCACCCAGATATTGGAAGTACGGTCTGCTTCACAACAACACGATGGACATTAAGACAAACCTGCAAAAAGCTCCATCAAACTGTTGAGAAGAATGTGAACGCCTTCGTTTGGAATGGTTACTTGTTTACCATTGTCGATGATGTTGTGGACACGAGGCGTTCCAACTCCAACGAACGGTGTTCTGCATTCAAATTAAGACATTTGCCGGAGGACTTGGTTAACGCAACCTAAGTTTCGCAAGAAGTGAAAAGGTAACGAAATACGACATGCAAAATCAGAACGAAAACCAAATAAATTTCATGATGAAAACAAATCGTCATGAAAACGGACCCTCGGGCTAACATGAATTCCTACAAGGGGCTGTAGAGCACATTTCAGGAAAAGTGATCCAGTTTTGCCGTGCAGATGATATTTAGTCTTGATTGATTACGATCCGCTTGAGTTTTCGCTACTCCACGCGTGTTTCCTCCATTCTTCAACATAAGGTGCATTTGTGGAGGGCTTTTGTCGAGCCGATAATTACGTGGCACCTAGAATTCACGGTGGCTCGTGCTGTCGAACGATGCTGGTGGCTACCGTAGGCTACCGAAGGGACGTGCGGTCCAACAGGTTTTCCGAACCGATGATCATTCGGCTTGAGCCCTCAGGAGTTCAAAAACAAATAGTTAAAGTCCACTGTAAATCTCCCCGGGTCTTGTCTTCGGTCGAGTTAAATTACCCAGTCTCCGAGATAGATCACCTGCGCAAGAAAGATCAGCCGTTTGACCGAGTTTTGTCTGTCTGTGGGCATTTTCATCCTCCCTAACGAATGTCTCGAACTTTTCCATCTGCAAAACGACGGTAACTGATGGCGCTGTTTGCGGACCACGACAGCCATACATATGTGCCGCATGCTACCGTTTCGTAGCGTGACGAGACCTGCCGCGGCCGAAAGGTTGAATAGTTGGATGTTGTTCTACGATTGCGCGCCTGTCCGAGATGTTGAGGGTGGCGTACGAGTTGACTGCTCCGATAAGATCGCAACCCGAAACGAATCCATCCGAGTCCGATGCTGGACATCGTTGTGGAGGAGCATAACGAGTCGATGCCTGGACAAGCCGCTCACGATCGGCCGCCAAAGCTGATCGATGGATAACGGGGAAAGGTGACACAATCTGTCGTCTTATTAGCAGTGCGAATAATCTATCCATCGAATCATCGCCCTTTGTTTTATAATTGCAAAGCTCCATTGCAAGCTAAGTTTTAGCTTCGACTCTGAAGGTATCAACGAGAAAATTAAGTTAACTCTATCCAATGGAATGAAAAGCAGGTAATTAGTCACCCATACTCCGCTTAAGCCATGGGCCAAGTATGATGATTTATGAATAGGTGTTGATTTGAATTCGATTTGATTTAGGAGTTATGTCATCAGATCGAATCAAATTTACATCAAATCCGTGCCTAATCTGAGCTCACTAGGTCGAAGTACATATTTTATTTGCTTGTTCCGATAATTTATTGACACCTTTGAGGATGTCTACCCGACCTAGTCCAAGAACTCCCAGGTCGGTAGTAATTAAATTTAAAAGCATTATGTAACTGCCTGCATCTTGGCGCTAAGTGCGTCAGGACTGAGTGCAGATCGTACCTCAAGCCGCGTTACGGCGGTCGTTGGAATCGGGCCTACCAGATCGGAAGACTTGAGGAGCTGCAAGGCTGAGAGGGATCCATGTAACCCACACTCATTATTGGGCGTCAAAGTCCTCTAGCGATTGAAATACGACTTTTTGGACCATGTCGGTAAGCGCTTGTAATGGGCAAAGTAGAAAGTTTGTTTATGGTTCTCACCAGTCTGTAATATTTAATTTTGCCACATCGTAAGATTTCTTCACATTTTCTCCCGAATTATAGCTTGAGACAAAAATGCATTGAAACGCTTATTATTTTAAATCAAACGATGCAAAAAAGTAAGAAACAGTACCAATGCGATCAATACCCGTCAGAGAAAAGTAGATGCTGCTCATGTCGATAAAGGTAACAGTCTGATTTATGTTAAGTGATTCACCCAGGTTTGTCGGTCCATTAACAGAATTGTTGGCTCTTTCGCAGAAAAGCTCTTTCGACAGACGTAGATGGTGCTTTTTACTCTATCAATGAATTTATTGATCATTTCTGACTTTGAGAGTATTTAAGCCAAATCCGTTCGACATCGAGGCGTGCGCAGGGACAAATGTACCGGTTAGAGAACACTCGTAAATATTGAGTTGTTCTGCCGATAAAAATGCACATACAAAAAAGTAAATGGATTTGAAATTTATTTAACTTTTCAACGAAATGTTTCATTGCTCAAATTACTTAGTATCAACAAAACCCAACTACTTGGTTAGGTTATGCAGATATAGCGTCTTGATTTTGTTTAACATATTTTATAATTGTTTTTCAGATAAAAAAAAATTGTTTGAATGCAATATGCATCCAAATTCTAAGAGATCCGGTCCATCGCATTAAGCGTGCAATTTTGATATCAAATCATTTGTTTGCATAAACCATGCCACGCCCAGGGCAAGATGGATGGAAGCTTGACACGTGCTGCTGTTTTCAATCTGGCCCATGATTATTTATGTTGCAAAATCGAGGGCTTAATGCAGCAAGCACTTAGCCATACAATGTTGTTAAACGCCCTCGCGTGTCTGCGTTCTTTTTAAATTCGCACCTCTTGTCAGCCCAATTCGCCTACAGTTGTGTCTACTCTGAAAAACTAAGGATGTTTTACTTGAGCCATGTTAAACACGGCTTTGTTTTTACCAGCGCTGGCATATTTTTGCACTGATTCTTATTCCAAAACCTCCCGCGTTGATGTATAGCAACAAAGTGCGATCATACTTTCATTGAACATCCGTTCTGAATGAATTATGTTCCTAATTTTCCATTACAAGCGTTTACCGAGGTGGTCCGCGAAGTCGTATGTCAATCGACAGAAAACTTAGACGCCGGCATTCTGAGTGTGGGTTACATGGCTCCCTCTCAGCCTTCCTACTCCTCGAGTCTTCCGATCTGGTAGGCCCGATTCCAACGACCGCTGTAACGCGGCTTGAGGTATGATCTACTCCATACATCATACGCGTGTTGGTGTCTGGCTTAAAAGCGCACATTTCATGTGGACTCAGTCCTGACGCACTTAGCGCCGAGGCGCAGACAGTTACATAATGCTTTTAAATTTAATTACTACCGACCTGGGAGTTGGTGTCGGGTAGTCAGACACAGAGGCGTCAATAATCCATCGGAACAAGCAAATAATACATGTACTTCGACCTAGCGAGCATTACGCTAGACTCATTTAGCACGGACTCAGTCTTTTCAATTTGATTCGATCTGATGACTTAACTCCTAAATCAAATCGAATTCAAATCGACAACAAGTCATAAGCACCAGATCTGGATAGATCAAGAAAAGGATCAAAGTCTTATCTTATCAAGCGAATTTTATATCGTTGATCAATCAGCAATAAATGTGAGCCACTGGAAATCTGTGTTAACATCATCCCGATGCGAACACTGACCTTCTGTGTAAATTGCAACTGCAACATGCGAACGGCTCCATAAACAAGCGATCGGTGTCCTCAGAGGTATCGAATCAATTTGTATGCATGTACGTGCAGTGTTATCCAGCATTCGTAGGAAATCGATTCCTGATCGGTTGCGCCCATTAGCCATAAATTCGATTGACTCAATCGTTCTCAGCTCAATCAAACGACTCGGGTTACAGCGCATCGAACCGATCGTGGAAGATAATCGGCGAGATTACCAAAGTCCCGATGGAATATCTGCAGGGCTGTCATTGGTAGAGGTGAGCCCCTTCGCTAGCGCCTTCTCTTACCAACCTCTCTTCCTGAGGTTGAATTGCACTGTAAGATCGGAGAAATGTTCTACAATTTTTCGAGGAGTATTGTCGTGGAGTTGCTTTGCGGCCTCCAGTTGCAAATGCGCTTCATGTGTGGTCCTTGACGGTGGCGTCATGATTTGCGGCGGCACATGACACGGTGGCAATTGAGGTCGTACGAAGTGCTCTAGCATCCTAGAAGAGGAAGGGCCTCGAGACGAGAGTGAAAACAAAGAATTCATGAAAAATGGATCAAACATGAACTTGAATCTTTCGTCGCAACGATCGACGAAGAGTCGTGAGGCGTGGAGGGGAGCATTGAACATGATCTTAGGCAATGTGGTACTGAGACGGGGGTTAAAGTTCTGCTCGTGCAAGCCATGCCAGAAGCCGGTTTGATGTTGCCGCTTGCCGACACTTGGAACGATCATTTAAGATTGCAAATAACACCAGCTGGTCGTGGAATGTAGCGAGCAAGATTATCTGCTGGATGGGAGTGCAGAATAAGAATTGCGTCGTGGGAGTGTTATTCATAAATCATCATAGTTGGCCTATGGCTTAAAGGGAGTATGGGTGACTAATTACCTGCTTTCCATTTCATTGGATAGAGTTACCTCAATTTTCTCGTTGATTCCTTGAGAGTCGAAGCTAAAACTGAGCTTGCAGTGGAGCGTTGCAATTATAAAAAAGCCCGATGATTCGCAGGAGGGATTATTCGCACTGCTAATAAGAGGACAGATTGTGCCAACTTTCCATGTTATCCATCGATCAGCTTTGGCGGCCGATCGTGAGCGGCTTGTCCAGGCATCAGCTCGTTATGCACCTTCAGATCGATGTCCAGCGTTGGACTCAGATGGATTCGTTTCGGGTAGCGATCTTATCGGCGCGGTCAACTCGTACGACACCCTCATCATCTCGGACAGGCGCGCAATCGCAGAACAACATACATCCAACCAACCTCCTGGCCGTGGCAGGTCTCGCCACGCCACGCGTGGTCGGCAAACATCGCCATCAGTTAACGTCGTTTTGTAGCTTCAAACGGTCAAGACATTCGTCAGGGAGGGAGAAAATACTCACAGACAGACAAAACTCGGTCAAACGGCTGATCTTTCTCGCGCAGGTGATCTATCTCGGTGACTGGGTAATTTTGAAACGCCCGAAGATACCGCCCCGGGGAGATTTTCAGAGGGCTTTAATTTTTTATTTTACAGCACCCGAAGGCTCACACAAAATGAGCGTGCGTGCCTTCGATAGCCTCCAGCATCGTTCAACAGCACGAGCCTCCATGAATTCTAGGTGCCACGTAATTTTCGGCTCGACAAAAGCCCTCCGCAAATGTACCTTGGCTGGAAGAATGGAGGAAGCACTCGCGGAGCAACGATAACTTTAGTGGATCGTAATCAATCAAGACTAAATATCATATGCAGGGCAAAACTGGGTGAACTGAGAAGTCAGTTTTACTGGAATACTACTAATTCTACCTAAGTTTTAAGACAGTTTTGGAATTTTCTGTTGAAGTAGCTGTTGAATATTAGTTTCATTATCCAATAATTCTGTAAGGTTTTAAAAGACTAAATCCATTCACTTTTCCTCTTAGCTGTAAGATACTCTTTAGGAACCTCTTAACAAGTGCCACTTTATTGTATCCACCGATTATCAGCTGCCTTTTATTATGATCCTGGCAGCAAAATATTACACTCGTGCGGAGTAAGCGGCGCACCAAGCACTCACCATGCCCTAGCATTCGATACCACGTAATAATTAGCGGTGTGCGACTACGACTTCCAGCTCCAAACCTGTGCCTATAATTTTTCGATCATCGAGGCGGAAATTGGAGAGATGAAAGGTGCACTATAATTTTCCCATCAACTTAATGAGCTAGTTTGGTTATTCCAACGATAAATTAGATTGTGCAAAGGATTATCTCGCTTATCGATGGGTTGTGCGGCTCCTTTTTATACATGTTTAGGCCTCTGCAGCAGGTACTAATTTCAAGGCGCTTGTTGATTGCAACAAAGAATCATAGCGTCAGCCATGATTGTTGGAAGTTTAAGATAAACACTGCAATTCTTCTGTAGCTCGTGCTATTACTGGCGTGCGAGTTGAGGTATACGTGTTCATGTGTCTCTAATTTTCCAGCCGATGTTCAATTCACATAGAGCAAGGTTTTCTATACATTAAATGAATCCACGCAATTGAGGAATGGAACACGCCATAAATCAACGTGATGGTCGTTTGCGGACTCTGAAGTGTGGCTGATAAGTAATAACAGCTCTTAAGTAAAGCCCTCCTACAACATCGGCCTTCCATCGGCATTTCCAACAATATTTCTCCTGAAGCATCCTACAATCTCCCTGCCTGCAGGCCATCCCTTGCGAGATCGAGTGCCAGAGAAGTGATTGCTTAATTTATTTGCAATCATGTCAAATCGCGTCAACGGGCGCCTTGCGAGCCTTAATAAGAGTCATCAGGCAGGAAGTGAGGGCAAACAGATGTCTCTCTTTGTCAAATAGCTTGCAGGCACCTCAGGCGCTGGCGGAGATCTAATCGATCGCACCACAGGGTGAGAAAGAGAGAGTTATCCATCATTAATGGCGATCGATCGCATGATCCACAGAAAAACTCAAACATTGCCACCGCAAAATGAGGCAGGGACCGCACCAGGCAATCTTCATCCGAAGGAAAACATCGCATGATCGATTTAATCGATGCAAAAAGACGGTCGGACTAAAGAGTACCTTTGGCATGAAGATTGGCTTCAGATCCCTTCAAGGGTTCGATCTTTATCGGCTAAGCAAAGGCTAAGAAATCGTATGTATAACCTATCTGCTAGACGCTCACTAGGTCGAGGGAATTAAATTGGATGGACATGCATATGCCCGCTATCCTTGCGATAGCCAGCTGACAAATGTCTTCCGGTTATTTGCCCGGTAGAAGAACTTGAGGAACGTCATAGCAAATAAAGCAGAAACCAGCATAATTTAATTCAAAAAAGGTTATCCTAAGAAAATGTAGGATAACTCAATATGCAACACAAAGCGAAACAGCTACAGCAGGAAGCCAAGGTGTCTGGATGCTGTCGCCACTCAATTAAAATTTACAGGTTGACACGAAATGTTAGATATTTCCTCAGTTCTTGGCCACAACTTCAAGACATCAGATTCGTGCCAAAAAGTTTAAAATGTCTTGCCTCTAGTTGCTCTATTTCTTCAGAAATTCCTCGTAGGGCACTTAGCCTTTGGACCTCTTGCGACATACTGCTTGCTTTCAACAAGTCCTCCGGCAAATGTCTTAATTTGAATCCAGAACACCGTTCGTTCCAGTTGGACACCTCGTGTCCACAACATCATCGACAATGGTAAACAAGTTAGGAGCAGAGAAGAATGCAAACCATTCCAAACGAAGGCGTTCACATTCTTCTCAACAGTTTGATGGAGCTTTGCAGGTTTGTCTTAATGTCAATCGTGTTGTTGTGAAGCAGACCGTACTTCCAATCTCTTGGTCAGGCTCCAATGATCCCCGAGGCGAACGCAAAGCACAACACGTGTTAAATATTCCATTTCTCGAATCGCGTCCACATCATGGAGTAGACAGAATGACGAAACCTAGCCATTTATTTTACTTTGGGTTTCATTTATAAATAAACGGGACCCACGTTCAAAATAGTTTGGGTCGCCATAAGGATCTAGCAGAGTGACAAAATGCTACAACTCTTCGTCACTCTGGGTGAAATATGTTCTCATTCGTCAGAAACCTCGGTACATCTTATAGATTGCGTTGGAATTTGGTTGAACGCAACGAAAATGAAGGCTTTTGTGTTCTGCACGAAAGACGATCATCTTGGTCGATCAAAACACCGCGCTGAACATAATCCACTTTGCTTGTATCCATTAAAAGCGTTCAGCGCTCCAACACTAATTGCATTAGCCTGTTCTATGCACCGAAATCCCATTTTCCCGGGCGAAAGGAAAGAATCGCGACGCGCACAAGCAACGCTATGATGGACACCGTATGAAACGTGCCAGATCGCTTGCGGACAGCCTGTGGCGGATGCAACTGAAGAGTAGCGGGATGCTGACCAGTTTAAAAGATCCTACCGATGGCAAAGTTCGTGAAATCGATGCAACCGATCAAGCTAATCGCCACATTGATCATCGAGTCAGGCGTGGAGCGCACGAGCGATGCCCGGGAGGCGATCATCACCAATATCGTTCATATTTTTGAGCATCTTACCGGTTTCACAATCTTGGTCGGTTTACAGATACGTCGGTTTGGCCGGATGAGAAGCCCCGTTTTTCATTTATCGCCTGCTGCCGATCGCCAGAGGAAAAGTGCAGATTTAGTAAACGATCGAGATCCGTTCGGTGGAACGATTGACTTTTATGTATTCGACAAATGCAACGACATTTCCTCGGACCATAAACGCGAGTCGATTGCAAAAGCCTTACACCGATGTTGTTCGTTTTTTCTCTTACGTCGTGTAACTCTCACCTTTATCCGTTCTTTTCTGTTCCCTTTCACGATCCCCCGGGTACATTTGTTGTTTTCATAGTGCCGAACGAACAGCTGGGAAATTATGCCACATTAGCCGAGAGACACTTGATCGCGTGAGGAAATTTTTCTTTGGCCACATTTAAAATAGCACACTTTCTTGCCATCTCTTTGGCAGGCCGACCGATCCGTAGACCTGTCAGTAATTCGTGAGTTTATTTATTGGCGTTGGAAGAGAATATTGAACGTCCGTTTATACGATACATTCATGACGGAATGCATGATATTGGAACAGTGGGCAGAAACGCATGAAATATTGGCCAAAAAGATCGATTATTTCGCCGTACTTAATAATGTGACTAGGTAATTGTAGTCTATGGAATGTTTCGTTTCAATAATATTTAATTGTACAAATAGGAAAAAGAACAAACATATGAGTTAACAGTATAATTCTGCCAACTCTTCATATCTTGGAACGGCATGTGCATTAGAAATTGCATCACGAAACGCAACGGAAGCTATGTGTTGCTGGCCAATTTCGCAAAGCTCACTTCCATCTTTGAGTCAGTTCCGACTCCGCCAAAGACCGTCTACAGGTCTACGAAACTGTGGCAACAGTCTGTGTCAGTCCTAGAGCTTCCCCGAGGCTATGAGGGAACGGTAAAAGTTCATACCGTGATCGTGGCGTACGAAATAAATACACGAACTCCTACGTTGTTTGTCGCATCGAGATTCCAAACGTCGAGGACGACGACGGCGGAGAACGAAACAAATCGGGTTAAATTGACATTTTGACTTATGTTTCGGAGCGTTTCCATTGGCCATGCTTCTAGGCGGTTGGCCGTGCCGTCACGGTCCTCCCCACTGGTCACCGCTTCTTTGGGCAGGTCATCACGTGTGGTTGTTTCGATGGAATGCCATCGCTCGTCCGAATGAGATCTCGATCGAGATTCCATCGAAACTTGTGGACTTTGCCGTATCGCGCCTCGATGTCACACAGAGGTCTCGAAAGAGTTTGTAAAAACGCAACGCGCATGCGAATGGCGATTTATTTCTTAATTAAGTTGGAACATTTCCTCAAGTTCACGATACATCGAAAATCGCAACGATTGTTAGACAAGTTTATTTCTCGATTGGGGCGGGACGAATGTTTTCCTGTTCACCTCGACGTGATAGAGATCTTGCACTGGTGATATGTTACACACGTGCCTTTCAAGATAATTATGTGCCAATCGGACTCTAAGACTGGTCTGTTGAAGGAGTCCTGGAAAAATAATTGCATTTAAAACCAATCGAACAAGCTGATCCAATGAGGGATTGATTGGATCCATAGAATCCAATACCAATGCAAAATAATTTTCGCTTTGCTAATGATACTTTTTGCGCAGTTGTTAAAGCAATTTTGTTACCTTTCAAGCTTACCTTCCGATAAGGCAATCATCAAAAAGCATGAGCCTGGTCAAAAGTCAAACCCGAAGCAACATAATCAAGTGTACTGCGATATGATGATTAATTTGCAAAGTAATCGATAACATATGATAAGTAAACATTATCGTTTGCAATCGAGAGATGCTTGTAAACAAATATGTACTTATGTGCAATACTTAGATTCCGGCTACCTTCTCGTTTTAGTACGGCTAAAAGTCACGAGCCCTCTGACTTACACGATAATCAATTGCATTCGGAAGCCCTAGAATTTATCGTTTACTCGCACAGCCAGCGGGGAAACTCCCTGATTGATTCGATGGCTACCATTTATCGTTGCATACTTTTTCACACTTTTGTCTCCGCCGCACAAAGACAAACGGCTTTCCGAACTGAACAGTTCAACCCCAGGCTAGGGCCGTACAGCACAATCAGGATTTATTCTTTCCAGATTCAATGCAGGCCACAAGGACAAGGGAGGGTTGCACTGAAAGCCATCCATTTATAAACCGGCAAAGCGGACACGCCCCGGTATGCGGGTGGCGGAGACTTTTCCAGTGCAACGCGAGCTTCCATTAATCTCGGCGGGAATCGCCATGACGGTTAGAGGCGATATCATTCGCCGCGTTGCAAAAATGCAACAATGTATGGATCGGTGA
>KE525345.1:1566272-1583685 GCA_000441895.2 Anopheles sinensis
GAACGCCTTCGTTTGGAATGGTTACTTGTTCACCATTGTCGATGATGTTGTCGACACGAGGCGTTCCAACTCCAACGAACGGTGTTCTGCATTCAAATGAAGACATTTGCCGGAGGACTTGTTTAACGCAACCTAAGTTTCGCAAGAAGTGAAAAGGTAACGAAATACGACATGCAAAATCAGAACGAAAACCAGATAAATTTCATGATGAAAACAAATTGTCATGAAAACGGACCCTCGGGCTAACATGAATTCCTACAAGGGGCTGTAGAGCACATTCCAGGAAAAGTGATCCAGTTTTGCCGTGCAGATGAAATTTAGTCTTGATTGATTACGATCCGCTTGAGTTTTCGCTGCTCCACGCGTGTTTCCTCCATTCTTCAACCTGAGGTGCATTTGTGGAGGGCTTTTGTCGAGCCGATAATTACGTGGGATCTAGAATTCACCGTGTCTCGTGCTGTCGAACGATGCTGGAGGCTACCGTAGGCTACCGAAGGCACGTGCGGTCCAACAGGTTTTCCGAACCGATGATTATTCGGCTTGAGCCCTCAGGAGTTCAAAAACAAATAATTAAAGCCCACTGTAAATCTTCTCGGATTGTCTTTGGTCGTGTTAAATTACCCAGTCTCCGAGATAGATCACCTGCGCAAGAAAGATCAGCCGTTTGGCCGAGTTTTGTCTGTCTGTGGGCATTTTCTTCCTCCCTGACGAATGTCTCGACCGTTTGCGTCTACAAAACGACGTTAACTGATGGCGATGTTTGCCGACCACGACAGCCATACTACATGTGCCGCATGCTACCGTTACGTAGCGTGACGAGACCTGCCGCGGCCGAAAGGTTGGTGGTTGGTGTTGTTCTGCGATTGCACGCCTGTCCGAGATGTTGAGGGTGGCGTACGAGTTGACTGCTCCGATAAGATCGCTACCCGAAACGAATCCATCCGAGTCCGACGCTGGACATCGATCTGGAAGTGCATAACGAGTCGATGCCTGTACAAGACGCTCACGATCGGCCGCCAAAACTGATCGATGGATAACGAGGCAAGGTGACACTATCTGTCGTCTTATTAGCAGTGCGAATTACCTTTGCAGCGAATCAAGCAAGCTCAGTGTCTGCTCTGTTTCCTTTGAAATCAAAGAGAAAATTGAGGAAACTCCATCCCACGGAATAAAAAGTTAATAATTTGCACCCATAATCCCTTTATGCAGTGAGCCCCCACGAGTCATGTGAATGTATGATGATCAATGAATTGCACTCGCTCGATGCAATCCTCATTCTGCTCTCCCATCCCGCAGATTATCTCGATCGCTACATTCTACGACCAGCTGGTGTTGTTTGCAATCTTAAACGATCGTTCTAAGTGTCAGCGAGCGGCAACTTCAAACCGGCTTCTGGCATGGCTTGCACGAGCAGAACTTTGACCGCCGTCTCAGTACCTCATTGCCTAGGATCATGTTCAATGCTCTACTCCACGCCTCTTTACTCTTCGCCGATCGTTGGTACGAAGGATTCACGTTCGTGTATGATCCATTTTCCATGAATTCTATGTTTTCACTCACGTCTCGTCTCGGCGACCACACATGAAGCGCATTTGCAACTGGAGGCCGCAAAGCAACTCCACGACAAGAATCCTCGTTAAATTGTTGAACATTTCTCCGATCGTCCAATCAACCTCAGGAAGAGAGGTTGGTACGAGAAGCGAAGGCACTCTCCTCTACCAATAACATTTGCTCTAGATGATATTCTATTAGATCTTCGGGACTTTGGAGATCTCGCCGATTATCTTCCACGATCGCATCAATGCGCCGTAACCCGAGTCGTATGACTATGCTGAGAACAACCGACGCGGATATTTGCGTTGAGTCAATCGAATTTATGGCTAATGGGCGCAACCGATCAGGAATCGATTTCCTACGCATGCTGGATAACACTGCACGTACATGCATGCAAATTGATTCGATACCTCCGAGGACACCGATTGCTTGTTTATGGAGCTGTTCGCATGTTGCAGTTCTAATTTAGGACCTTCTGTGTGCGTTTCGCCTCAGGATGATCTTAACACAGATTTCCCGTGGCTCACATTTATTGCTGATTGATCAATGATATAAAGTTCGCTTGATTAAATACTACTTTGATCATTTCCTTGATCTCCGCTGATCTTGTTTTTGCGTCTTGGTGTTGATTTGAATTCGATTTGATTTAGGAGTTGAGTCATCAGCTTGAATCAAATTGAAGAGACTGAGTCCGTACTAAATGGGTCTAGCGTTATTCTCGCTAGGACGAAGTACATGTTTTATTTGCTTGTTCCGATAGTTTTTTGACGCCTCTGTATTTGACTGCCCAACACCAACTACCAGGTCGGTAGTAATTAAATTTAAAAGCATTATGTAACTGTCTGCCTCTTGGCGCTAAGTGCGTCAGGCCTGAGTCCGCATCAAACGTGTACCTTTAGTCAGCCTCAAACATGCATATGATTTATGGAGCACATCATACCTCGAGTCGCGTTACGGCGGTCGTTGGAATCGGGTCTACCAGATCGGAAGACTTGAGGAGCTGCAAGGCTGAGAGGGATCCATGTAACCCACACTCATTATTGGGCGTCAAAGTCCTCTAGCGATTGACATACGACTTTGTGGACCACGGCGGTAAGCGCTTGTAATGGAAAATGTAGAAAGTTTGTTTATGGTTCTCACTAGTCTGTAATATTTAATTTTGCCACATCGTAGGATTTCTTCACATCTTATCCCGAATTATAGCTTGAGACAAAAATGCATTGAAACGCTTATTATTTTAAATCAAACGATGCAAAAAAGAAAGAAACAGTACCAATGTGATCAATACCAGTCAGAGAAAAGTAGATGCTGCTCATGTCGATAAAGGTTACAGTCTGATTTATGTTAAGTGATTCACCCAGGTTTGTCGGTCCATTAACAGAATTGTTGGCTCTTTCGTAGAAAAGCTCGTTCGACAGACGTAGATGGTGCTTTTTACTCTATCAATGAATTTATTGATCATTTCTGACTTTGAGAGTATTTAAGCCAAAGCCGTTCGACATCTAGGCGTGCGCAGGGACAAATGTACCGGTTAGAGAACACTCGTAAATATTGAGTTGTTCTGCCGATAAAAATGCACATGCAAAAAAGTAAATGGATTTGAAATTTATTTAACTTTTCAACGAAATGGTACCCCATTGCTGAAATTACTTAGCATCAACAAAACGCAATTTACTTGATTAGGTTATAAAGATATAGCGCCTTGATTTTGTTTAACATATTTTATAATTGTTTTTCAGATAAAAAAATAATTTTGTTTGAATGCAATATGCATCCAATTTCTAAGAGATCCGGTCCATCGCATTAAGCGTGCAATTTTGATATCAAATCATTTGTTTGCATAAACTATGCCACGCCCAGGGCACGATGGATGGAAGCTTGACACGTGCTGCTGTTTTCAATCTGGCCCATGATTATTTATGTTGCAAAATCCAGGGCTGAATACAGCAAGCACTTAGCCATACAATGTTGCTAAACACTATGGCGTGTCTGCGTTCTTTTAAAATTCGCACCTCTTGTCAGCCCAAGTCGCCTAAAGTTGTGTCTACTCTGAAAAACTAAGGATGTTTTACTTGAGCCATGTTAAACACGGCTTTGTTTTTACCAGCGTTGGCATATTTTTGCACTGATTCTTATTCCAAAACCTCCCGCGTTGATGTATAGCAACAAAGTGCGCTCATACTTTCATTGAACCTCCGTTCTGAATGAATTATGTTCCTTACTTTCCATTACAAGCGTTTACCGAGGTGGTCCGCGAAGTCGTATGTCAATCGCCAGAGAACTTAGACGCCTGCATTCTGAGTGTGGTTTACATGGATCCCTTCTAGTCTTGCAGCTCCTCGAGTCTTGGGATCTGGTAAGCCCGATTCCAACGACCGCTGTAACGCGGCTTGAGGTACGATCTACTCCATACATAATACGCGTGTTGGTGTCTGACTTAAAAGCGCACATTTCATGTGAACTCAGTCCTGACGCACTTAGCGCCAAAACGCAGACAGTTACATAATGCTTTTAAATTTAATTACTACCGACCTGGGAGTTGTTGGACCGGGTCGGGTAGTCAGACACAGAGGCGTCAATAATCCATCGGAACAAGCAAATAAAACATGTACTTCGGCCTAGCGAGCATTACGCTAGACCCATTTAGGACGGAGTCAGTCTTTTCAATTTGATTCGATCTGATGACTCAACCTAAATAAAATCGAATTCAAATCGACACCAAGTACATAAGCACCAGATCTGGATAGATCCAGAAAAGGATTAAAGTCTTATCTTATCAAACGAATTTTATATCGTTGATCAATCAACAATAAATATGAGCCACGGGAAATCTGTGTTAACATCATCCCGATGCGAACATCTTCTTCTTCTTATGTGGCTCAACATCCCAAAGTGGGACAAGGCCTCTCTCCGAAGAGAGTTACTGTGACCGATAGACGGTATATTATTAGATCAGTGGTCAGCCGTTCGTAATACCGGGAGATGCCAGACTCGGGATTCGATCCCACACCTATGGCGTGGTGTTTTCTTGCGCTATCGCTACGCCATGGGCAACCCCCGATGCGAGCATAGAAGGTCCTAAATTACAACTGCTACATGCGAACAACTCCATAAACAAGCGATCGGTGTCCTCGGAGGTATCGAATCAATTTGCATGCATGTACGTACAGTGTTATCCAGCATTCGTAGGAAACCGATTCCTGATCGGTTGGCGCCCATTAGCCATAAATTCGATTGACTCAACGCAACGATCCGTGTCGGCCGTTTTCTGCTCAATCAAACGACTCGTATTACAGCGCATTGATTCGATCGTGGAAGATAATCGGCGAGATCACCAAAGTTCTGATGATCCAATGAAATATTTAGTAGAGCAATGCGATTCATAAAGAAGAGCCCCTTCGCTTCTCGTACCAACCTCTCTTCCTGAGGATGATTTGCATTGCACGATCGGAGAAATGTTCTACAATTTACCAGGAGTCTCGTCATGGTGTTGCTTGGCCCCCTCTAGTTGCACATGCGCTTCATGTGTGGTCCTCTACGGTGGCGTCATGCTTTGCGGTGGAACAGGACAAGGTGGCAATGGAAGCAGAACGAATTGCTCGATCATCCTAGAGGAGGAAGGGCCTCGAGACGAGAGTGAAAACATAGAATTCATGAAAAATGGATCATACATGAACGTGAATCCTTCGTACCAACGATCATCGAAGAGTAAAGAGGCGTGGAGAAGAGCTTTGAACAAGATCTTAGGCAATGAGGGACTGAGACGGTGGTCAAAATGTAGCTCGTGCAAGCCATGCCAGAAGCCGGTTTGAAGTTTCCGCTTGCCGACACTCAGAACGATCATTTAAGGTTGCAAACAACACCAGCTGGTCGTGGAATGTAGCGAGCAAGATAACCTGCGGGATAGGAGTGCAGAATGCGGATTGCGCCGCAGGAGTGCAATTCATAAATCATCATACTTGGCCCATGGCTTAGAGGGAGTATGGGTGACTAATTACCTGCTTTTCATTCCATTGGATAGAGATTCCTTAATTTTCTCGTAGATTACTTGAGAGTCGAAGCTTAAACTTAGCTTGCAATGGTGCGTTGCAATTATAAACAAATCGACGATTTGATAGAAAGGCAATTCGTACTGCTAATAAGACGATGATTGTGTCCCCTTTCTCCGTTATCCATCGGTCAAGTTTGGCGGTCGATCGTGAGTGGGTTGTTCAGTCATCGGCTAGTTATGCACCTCCAGATCGATGTCCAGTGTCAGACACGGATGGATTCGTTTCGGGTAGCGATCTCATCGGAGGAGTCAACTCGTACGCCACCCCCATCATCTCGGACAGACGTACACAAGCAGAACAACATCCAACCATCCAACTACTCGGCCGCGGCAGGTCTCGTCACGCAGCACAACGGTAGCACGCGGTACATATGTATGGCTGTCGTGGTCGGCAAACATCGCCATCAGTTGACGTCGTTTTGTAGCCGCAAACGGTAGATACATTCGTCAGGGAGAAAGAAAATGCACAAACAGATAAGCAAAACTCGGTCAAACGGCTGATCTTTCTCGCGTAGGTGATCTATCTCGGAGACTGGGTTATTTAACACGCCCGAAGACAACCCGGGGAGATTTACTGTGGGCTTTAATTATTTGTATTTGAGCACTCGAGGGCTCAACCCGAATGAGCGTTGCACCGTTCGCGTCGTCGGTAGCCACCAGCATCGTTAAGACAGCACGAGCCACCGTGAATTCTAGGTGCCACGTAATTATCGGCTCGACAAAAGCCCTCTGGAATTGCACCTCGGATGGAAGAATGCAGGAAGCACGCGCGGAGCTGCGATACCTGAAGTGGGTCGTAATCAATCAAGAGTAAATGTCATCTGCACGGTGAAACTGGGTGAACTGAGAAGTCAGTTTTACTGGAATACGTTACCTTTCTTTTTAAGTCAGTTTCGGTAGCTTATAAATTTTGGTTTTGTTATATTGTGTTTAAGTGAGGTTTTACACTTGCTTAACCCATTAACAATTTTCATTTTGCTGTGAGATACACTTTAGGGACCTCTTAACTACATCCTACCACCGTGGATTCAGTTCAATTGTTTTTGCTACCAATTATCGGCGGCCTCTTATTATGATCCTGGCAGCAAAATATTACACTCCTGCGGAGTAAGCGGCGCCCCAAGCGCTCACCAAGCCCTAGTGCTCAATACCAAGTAATAATTGGCGGTGTTTGACTACGACTTCCAGCTCCAAACCTGCGTCGTTAAATTTTCGAACAACGAGGAAGAAAGTGGAGGGATGAATGGTGCTCTATAATTTTCCCATCAACTGCATGAGCTAGCTTTGTTAATTCCAGCGATAAATTAGATTGTACAAAGGATTATCCCGCTTATCGATGGTTTGTGCGGTTTCCGCTTGTTATGTATTTTAAAGCCAGTGCAGCAGGTACTTATTTCAATGCGCATGTTGGTTGCAACAAGAAATCATAGCGTCAGCATTGAATGTTGGAAGTTTAAGATAAACACTGCAATTCTTCAGTAGCTCGTGCAATTATTAATGCTCGAGATTAGCCTGACGTGTTCATTTTTCATAACTGGTTCAGTTACTGCAGAGTCTCTAATTTTCCTGCCGATGTGCAAATCATACAGAGGAAGGTTCCATCTCTATTAAATGAATCCACGCAATTGAGGAATGGAACGTGATATAAATCAACAAGATGGTCGCTTTAGGGACTCCGAAGTGTTGCTGATAAGTAATAACAGCTCTTAAGTAAAGCCCTCCTACAAAATCGGCCTTCCATCGGCATTTCCAACAATCTTTCTCCTGAAGCCTCCTACAATCTCCCTGCCTAAAGGTCATCCCTTGCGAGATCGAGTGCTATAGAAGTGATTGCTCAATTTATTTGCAATCATGTCAAATTGCGTCAATGGGCGCCTTGCGAGCCTTTATTGGAGTCATCAGGCAGGAAGTGAGGGCAAACAGATGCCTCTCTTTGTCAAATAGCTTGCAGGCACCTCAGGCGCTGGCGGAGATCTAATTGATCGCACTACAGGGTGAGAGAGAGAGAAAGAGAGAGTTATCCATCATTCATGGCGATCGATCGCATGATCCACTGAAGAAAATCAAACATTGCCACCATGAGATAAGGCAAGGACCGCACCATAGTTGCATGCATAAATCTTCATCAGAAGGAAAACATCGCATGATCGATTTAATCGCAACAAAAAAGACGATCGGGCTCATGAGTGCCTTTGGGTTAAAGATTCGCTTCAGATCCCTTCATGGGATCGATCTTTATCGGTTAAGTAAAGGCGAAGAAATCGTATGTATAACCTGACTGCTAGACGCTCACTAGGTCGAGGGAATTAAATTGGATGGACATGCATATGCACGCTATCCTTGCGATAGCCAGCTGACAAATGTCTTCCGGTTACTTTAACCGGTGCAAGATCTCAAGGAACACACGTCAGGGCAAAATAAATTCATAGCAAATAAGGCAGGAACCAGCATAATTTAATTCGACCTAAGAAAAAGTAGGATAACTCAATATGCAACACAAAGCGAAACAGCTACAGCGGGAAGCCAAGGTGTCTGGATGCTGTCGCCACTCAATTGAAATTAACAGGTTGATACGAAATGTTAGATATTTCCTCAGGCCTTGGCCACAACTTCAAGACATCAGATTCGTGTAAAATAGTTTAAAATGTCTTGCCTCTCGCTGTTCTTTTTCGTCAGAAATTCCACGCCGTGCACTTTGCCTTTGGACCTCTTGCGACACACTGCTTGCTTTGAACAAGTCCTCCGGGTAATGTCTTAATTTGAATCCAGAACACTGTCTGTTGCAGTTGGAATGCCTCGTGCCTACAACATCATCGACAATGGTGCAATAAGTAAGGTGCAAACCATTCCAAACGAAGGCGTTCACATTCTTCTTGATGAACAGTTTGATGGAGCTTTGCAGTTTTGTCTTAATGTCCTTCGTGTTGTTGTGAAGCAGACCGTACTTCCAATCTCTTGGTCAGGCTCCAACGATTCCCGCGGCGATCGCAAAGTACAACACGTGTTAAATATTCGATTTCTCGTACCTCGTCGACATCACGGAGTAGACAGAATAACGAAACCTAGCCATTCATTTTACTTCGGATACCAATCATAAATAGACGGAGCTCACATTCGAAATGCACTGGGTCTCCATTGGGATTCAGCAATGTGACAAAATGCTACAACTCTTCGTCACTCTAGGTGAAATATGTTCTTATTCGTCAGAAACCTCGGTACATCTTATAGATTGCGTTGGAATTGGGTTGAACGCAACGAAAATCAAGGATTTTGTGTTCTGCACGAAGGACGATCATCTTGGTCGATCAAAACACCGTGCTGAACATAATCCACTTTGCTTGTATCCATTAAAAGCGTTCAGCGCTCCAACACTAATTGCATAAGCATGTTCTATGCACCGAAATCCCATTTTCCCGGGCGAAAGGAAAGAATCGCGACGCGCACAAGCAACGCTATGATGGACACCGTATGAAACGTGCCAGATCGCTTGCGGACAGCCTGTGGCGGATGCAACTGAAGAGTAGCGGGATGCTGACCAGTTTAAAAGATCCTACCGATGGCAAAGTTCGTGAAATCGATGCAACCGATCAAGCTAATCGCCACTTCGATCATCGAGTCAGGCGTGGAGCGCACGAGCGATGCCCGGGAGGCGATCATCACCAATATCGTTCATATTTTTGAGCATCTTACCGGTTTCACAATCTTGGTCGGTTTACAGATACGTCGGTTTGGCCGGATGAGAAGCCCCGTTTTTCATTTATCGCCTGCTACCGATCTCCAGAGAAAAGTGCAGTTTTAGCAAACGATCGAGATCCGTTCAGTGCAACGATCGAATTTGATATCTCTTTTTCCTATTTTTCTTGGCTTGCCGTTCTTTCCTGTCCCCTTTCACGATTACCCGGCGAAATTTTTTGTTGCCGATTGTAGGGCTGGGAAATTATGCCACATTAGCCGAGAGACACTTGATCGCGTGAAGACATTTTTCCTTGGCCACATTTAAAATAGCACACTTTCTTGCCATTTCTTTGACAGACCGACCGATCCGTTGACCTGTCAGTAGTTGGTGAGTTTATTTATTGGCGTTGGAAGAGAATATTGAACGTCCGTTCATACGATACATTCATGACGGAATGCAGGATATTGAAACACTGGGCAGAAACGCATGAAATATTGGCCAAAAAGATCAATTATTTGGCCTGACTTAATAATGTGACAAGGCTATTGTAGTCTATGGAACGTTTTGTTTCAATAATATTTAATTGTACAAATAGGAAAAAGAACAAACATATGAGATAAAAGTATAATTGTACCGACTCTTCATATCTTGGAACGGCATGTGCATTAGAAATTGCATCACAAAACGCAACGGAAGTTATGTGTCGCTAGCTGATTCTGCCACGCTTACTTCCATCTTTGATTCAGTTCCGACTTCGGCAGCAACCATCTACGGCTCTACGAACCCTTTGCAATCGTCTACGTCAGTCCTACAGCCTCCTCGAGGCTATGAGGGAACGGTAAAAGTTTGTACCGTGATCGTGGCATACGACAAACGAATACGCGAACTCCTACGTTGTTTGTCGTGTCGGGATTCCGCACATCGAGGACGAGGACGGCGGAGAACGAAACAAATCGGGTTAAATTGACATTTTGACTTATGTTTCGGAGCGTTTCCATTCGCCATGCTTCTTGTCGATGCCGTCACGGTCCTCTCCACTGGTCACCGCTTCTTTGGGCTGGTCATCTCGTGAAACTTGTGGACTTTGTCGTATCGCGCCTCGATGTCTTACAGAGGTCTCGAAAGAGTTTGTAAAATCGCAACGCAATGCGCATGCGAATGGCGATTTATTTCTTAATTAAGTTGGAACATTTCCTCACGTTTACGATACATCGAAAATCGCAACGATTGTTAGACAAGTTTATTTCTCGATTGGGGCGGGACGAAGGTTTTCCTGTTCACCTCGACGTGATAGAGATCTTGCACTGGTGATATGTTACACACGTGCCTTTCTGGATAATTATGTGCCAATCGGGCACTAGGACTGATCTTTTGAAGGAGTCCTGGAAAAATAATTGCATTTAAAACCAATCGAACAAGCTGATCCAATGAGGGATTGATTGAATCGATTGAAATTCAATACCGTTGCAAAATAATTCTCGCTCTGCTAATAATACTTTTTGCGCAGTTGTTACAGCAAATTTGTGTCCTTTCAAGTTTACCTTACGATAAGGCAATCATCAAAAAGCATAAGCCTGGTCAAAAGTCAAACCAAAAGCAATATAATCAAGTGTACTGCGATATGATAATTGATTTTGAAAGTAATCGATAACATATGATTAGTAAACTTTATCGTTTGCAATCGAGAGTTGCTTGTAAGCAAATGTGTACTTATGTGCAAAACTTAGATACCGGTTACCTTCTCGTTTCAGTTCGACTAAAAGTTGTCGGTAGCCCACCGAATTACACGATAATCGATTGCATTTTGAAGCCCTAGAATTAATCGTTTACTGGTTCAGCATGCGGGGAAACACCCTGATTGATTCGATGGCGACCATTTATCGTTGCATGCTTTTTCACACTTTTGCCTACACCGCACAAAGGCGGCCGACTTTTGCGAACTGGCTAGCACAGCCCCGGGCCAGGGCCGTACAGCACAATCAGGATCTATTCTTTCCAGATTCAATGCAGGCCACAAATACAAGGGAGGGTTTCAACGAAAGCCATCCATTTATAAACTGGCGAAGCGGACACGGCGGAGACTTTTCTAGTGCAACGCGAGATTCCATTAATCTCGGCGAAAATCGCCATGACGGTTCGAGGTAATTCGCCTCGTTGCACAATTGCAACAATGTATGGATCGGTGATTTTGATCGCTCGAAAACACATCAAAGTGAATTGGAACCACACACCATTAAACTGTTTCGATCGTTGCATGGTAAAGGAAGTAATGTAGGTCAGAATAGTTCTCAGACTTCATAACTCAAAACAAGTTCCTGTCATCCAGGAAGGGGCTTATGGAAGAGCACAGCTGACAAATATACCGGGAGAATTATTGTTGACTAATTGTAAGACGATAGCCTTGTATGTGGACGAAAAATCTATCATTCTGGCCGATTATTGGCGACGTGTGGCGTCGGCAGCCCACGCAACTGACCACGTGGCTCAGACCAGGCATCACCGTGCTAAAAGCAGCAGACTTTTCCACTCGCCAAACAGACTCCTGACTCACGACGGCGTTGACGAAGCGGTGTACATTGGAGTTTCTCGGTGTCCAGGTCTGCCGTTTTCAGAAGCTCTCGTTTCCTTCTTCGTGGTTTGCGAGTTGACCCAGACCGGGTGTATGTTGGATGCTTGCGCGCGTCCCTCTTTGCTGAAACGTGGAGTGACAGCAATACGATTAATCTGATGCGATCCGGGCGCCATCGGAGCTGAGGAGCTCATGATAGGCTGTCCGTGGTGTTGGGTGATGTTGATTTTCTTTATTTTCAATTTAAATGTATGATAGAAATCGCGTGGGCGTTTGTCTGGTAAGTGGAAAGGTCATAGGCAATTTTTTCTTGGTTTTGCATGTGCGACTTTCTGTAAGATTTTGAAAATTTAATGTAGGAACTTTAACATATATGGAATAGTTTATTCAAGAGCAAGAGAGGCTAAGTTCTTCCTTTCGGCGATACGTACGGCGATACAATATCACGGAGTTACTGGCAAGGCTGTCAAATTACGATCACAGGCGATCGGTTACATCCACACTCAAATGCACTCGATAGCCATTTAGCGGCGTCTAATGAATAATCGATGGCGTTAAGATAATTCCATATGCGATTTTAGTCGATCCTTCCATCGCTAGTATCCACCTTTGCGAGTCAAAAAGACCGAACCTTTCACTTCACATTCTGGAAAGGATGTTTGCTTTATCCGTGAATTTCGGAATCAGGTCGCTTGCAAACAGTGAACCCCCCAGACTGCCCACTTGGCGGATGGCAAGTGTGATTGTCACTGTTTTACAGTGCCGCCGACACTATCTTCTATCTGTTATCGCTTTTTGCAGCGTTAATCTCTTAGCTTCCATCCATCTATCCATTTGTCCAGGCTATTATGACGTGACGTGTGTTGATAAGACTTTTTAAAGTGAATCGATCAGTACAAAAAATGTGGTTGCAATCATATTCATGTTTTCGTTTTCAATAATCCGTTTTTCCTTAAGACCTTCGAAAGTTTTGTTTACGAAAGTTTTCTAAAGATTTATTTCCCCCACTCGGTGATTTGATCAATGCTTTCAACATGTGATTTAATATGTATCTTGTTTTCTATCCGTTCTTTCATACTATCTCCTGCCAGTTTGGTGTGATAAAAACCGTGAAAGACAAGTCCATATCGACCCCGAGAGGTCACGTGTTAGGAAGCCAACAAACATAAATAATAATTAAATAAGTGATTTGGGCGAGGTTTAAAGTGATTAAATAAGAGATTAGAGGGCGTTGAAACATATTCACCTGAATGACTAAATGCAACGACATTTCCTTGGATCACGAGTCGTTTGCTAAAAACGAACCCTCGGCTGACCGAGTGTTGCCACGAGGGATAGATTTATTGTGAGGGTGATTAATTCGTGAGTGGATTTTTATTTATGGTTTCCTAAGTTGGTGAACTGAACTTTGCGCTTGAAGGTTTGCTATGTGTTTTTAGAGGAATCAAGCTTGGGGATTAATTGCACTATCGGCAACCGATTCTGCTTCGCTTCGATGAGGGTGAGGGCTTTAACTAAGCTGTGGTGAACAGTTCACGATGGATGGACATAATGCTTTACTAGTTTGATGAAAACGATTCGCAGTACATTTAAAAAATGAGGAGTCAGATGGATGATTATGAAAATAGTGAAGAAAATTAAGTTTAGAATCGTTATTATGTAGAAAAAGTGCCTTCTTGTTGTGAATTTATTGCTCGCAGCATTCAATAATTAGTTTATTTAATCAACTTCAGTTTATCAGGTCTGAAGTATTGGCCAGCAACTGTATTTATATGATCTAGTTCGAAGGGACCATGTTTAAAATTTTGCATCCATTGAAAGCCATTTCAGTCTGAGATTTATCATTTTCTTCGGTTGCGCAAACATTATGTTGAGTTTGTACTAGTCAAAATTCATTTATGAAATTTATAGCTCATATTGAAACTGCTTCTTGGCACGAAAGAAAATCCCACAGTGCGCGATAATTAAACAATCAATTTCTATATCAACATGTCACGATCATCGATAAGGCTACCAAAGATGGATCCGATCTCATTAGAAGCATCGCGGGTTATAACAACATGTTATGTTTTTTCTTAGATCCGTGGAGCACCAAGGAGAACAAATAGATTTATAAGCTTATTGGTTTATTTATTCACGCTGTGCACACTGTGAAAGCCTTGTGCGTTCATGGCAACCATTTCGTATTCTATAGTAGGATTTCTATCTAGAAAACTCCCTGTTTGGCGATTCAATTGAATAGAGTCATGAAACATCGATGAAGGATCCAATAATCGCACCGCGGGCAAATTGCTAGCAATCCACAGGAATAGACCGAGTGACCGATCGAATAGACTGCCTAAGCTGCCGTCATCCTCGAAAGGAGTGGGATGTATTGGACGCGTATCAATTTCTGTTCTACGCGACTGTACGTTACGCTTTTGATTTATTGGGACAGCAACAGCCATTAAACTGCTTTCAACAAGCCATTTGAATATTAAAAACGAATGCTGGCTGCGGCGGAAGATTTGCATAATGTGATAGTATCGAGGCATCTTTCACTAACGGATGTGGCATTGTAGCATATCGGGATTGCATACTTTGCTGTACCGGTAGATTCTCTCATACAATGCATTTGCATGAGAAATAGAGAGAAAAGTTTGCATTGGAATTTGCGAACCAGATCATACATCGCCCAAGCGACAAGCTACGGAAAGCGTGTTCAGATCTATGCGATTATTGTGTGTATATCTTCTTTCAATAGATAATTAAACATTAGTAACTACACACAGAACAAGACGACTTCCTTACTGAAATTAAAAGAAACGAATCAACATCATTGAAGGTGAATTCCAGGAGCATTGTTTGTTGTGTAACATTTTCTATGCTCTAGCGAACAAAAGACTTTCCGACCAATAAATATCATAGCATGTAAGCCACCGGCGCAGACAGATTGCTTTCCGTACGTCCAACGATACAAAACACGGCATGATAAATTGCGCCCCGATTGTTTCAGTAATTCATCAGCATCCGGATCTATTTGGCGCAAGCGCGGTGTATCGAGAGGACAATCGTGGTGGCTCTGCAGGAGGGAAAATCGTGAAATTTGTCCACCTTCATTAGTCATAGTTGAACAGTGGTTAGGTTGCTCTGCATTAGATTCGCTCGAGGGACACATTCTCGTGCTCTGGCCAGCCTTCGTTTGATCGATCCAGGTGTGCATATTATAAATATTCAAATTGTGCCTACTACGCTTTTAATCGCTACTTTGTGCCGAGTAATCGAAGGCGATGAGCGGTTCGATTTGGCACGCTCCAGGTTGCGCCACACACGCAACGGAGTTCGCAGTATCCTCCCTTGACCTGACCGGGAGTTCGGTCGGTTTGGTGCCACCTTACCTATCCACAATATGCTTGAGCATCATAATTCAGATCCTGCTAAGTTCAAACTCTAATTCAAAGTCTTATCTAAATAAGAATTTAGAGCCGGAACGGTTAGGTTTCTGCCTTAAGACTGTTCTAACTTTAAAAGCTTTTTTTATTTAAACAATGCAAAGTTTTCTGTTTTTCTGAACTCAAATACTGAATCGTTACGTTGGTTGGTCATGCCTTGTATAAAAGCAAAACAAAAGAATAGTTTTCAACAACCGTTTATTAAAAATGTTCTTTTTGAATTTCAATCTCAGAGGCGTCGGTTCCTAACGCTGTTTAAAACTAGTTCCAATGATCCCTTGCTCCGGATAGCGTTGCATTACATGATTTGTGCAGCGAGAAATTAAATAAATTGAATAATGGCTCCTATTCTAGCGCGATCCAAGCCGTGCACAAAACATTGGACGAACATGAGCCTCTACCGGATCGTGCTGAAGGAAAACAACCTTTCTTCGTTGAGGATACCTCCCTCTTCGACTCGAATCGAGCCTTATTAATCATGATCCAGCGAAATGAAATTGCAAACTATCAAACACTTTACGGCGACCCGAGCACTTCGGTTGCTGGAAATCGTTTCTTACCAGTCCTGCCTTCCGAAGCGGTTTTGTATGTAGTGAGGACGCGTGAATAATTTGATATTCCTTAACGCTTCGGGATTCGAAACTTTGCTTTACTTTCTCAATTATAAATTTAAACTATGGCTATTTTTAAGAATCAATCATGCCTTAAATGCATTTCATTCAAGACCAATTACCTACCGCTTTTGGTTACTAGACCTTTACCACCACAACGAAAGACACGCTCCGTCGGCAGCTCTTTTGGCACGATGACACGATGTTGCTGACCTCTTACACGCGATTGTCACCCTTTTGGACCAAGGAGCTCGAAAACGGTAGTCCTTCTGTAAAACTCCGCTGCTACAACTCGCGAATGGCACGCGCGGAAACATGTAATGACACAGACCGAAAACATTCACGAAAAGTTGAAGGGAACAAGTCGACACAAAATGCAACGGTTGCTTCGTTCTGCGCGGCATGTTGAGAAGAACTGCCACGACCCAAGGAAGCATGCGAACAAGTTAAGTTCGTGTCTACTGTGATCCATTGTCATGGATACCGACACCAAATGGATGCATTTAAACATGCATCTTTCTTTACTTGAGGAAATGCACATAACTCCCATTCTTCGTTTGCAAAACAAGGAAGAAGTCAGGCTTATGTTTGCAAATGTTTGTTATGTTGGCAAAATATGCCTAATATATTTGTGTTATTTTTAACGTTCTTTCCCATATCCTACTATAATAAATCCGAAATAATGGCAACACCGTACAAGAACAAAACCAAGCGACCGCTTAATCCCTTTCATGAAATTTTCTCTCCGTGAAAAGCATTAAGTTGCGACCTGTGTTTTACATTTGTAGAATTCGCCCTGTAACTATCGGTACCCAAAAGACATTATTCTTCGATCACGTCGTGCAGTTTGTGGATCATGCGGCTTGCCATGGACCTGCAAATACCTGTTTATAAGGAATGAAGGGAGACCATTTTCATTTACTAGCGATAGAACAAAAACCTTTCGTTAACGTTTCATGGCTTGTGTTCATAAACCGCCTGCATAAACAATGTGATGCAATGGAATAGAAGGAGAGCGCCGATCTTCGTGAAAGGTGCAATAAATTATACAACGCCATTTCTATGTCCCAAAATCAATTAAATGACAGCAATGAATATTTATGGCGATGGAATTGTGGTTCAATAAATGGGAGTAATCTTTTAAAATTACAAAATCATTGATTCCTTGAAAAGATTTAGTGATCAAGGTAATGTTGGTATATAAAATTGTTTTTATCAAACACATATTTCGCATCACTGTGTGTTTTCTTCCAGTTCTACCCCAAACTTTGCTCATTTGTCCTACGGCGAACGATGTAACGTGGCATCTGACGTTCATTGTCACTATACTTAGGACAAAGGCATGGCGATTGTAAGAACGTCCAGGGTAGCACAACGTTGAACCACAATGCTGAGGGTGCGCATAAAATACTAATTTATTTATTAGCACCACGCTCATTATCAGTCATTACGGGTGATTTTGGTACCGTCGGCTTAATTATCGTTAATGTCTTAATTATTGCTTCCAATAATTATCCAACA
>KE525346.1:0-81491 GCA_000441895.2 Anopheles sinensis
TGTTTGCCATCACGTTGTCCGGCTTGACCAGATCCATCTCCAGGTTGGTGCAGAGGGTGTCGATTCGCTTAAAGCATGGCCGCGTCTGGTTGTTGGACGCCAACACACCGGCCAGCTTGCAACCATTGAGTGCAGTGTTGATCATGGCTTCGAAATGATCCGTAATAGATTCCATTGGGGCAGTAGTAGGCTTTGGACCCTCGCATGATGGGCTTTGAACGCTGAAAACACAACATTTGACAATGATCCCATACTTTTGATACCATGCCTACGAACGAAGGTAAAGGAGTAAACTTACCACTGCGCACCTTCGAAGCACATAGGAGGATTGGCGTAGGTTGAACCATACTGGATTCCACCAGTGAATTCTCCCGTTCCACCGAGCGGAAGAGGCATATGGCATCCGAGTGATGCGCAAGGATTCATCATCGTAGGTGCATTGTTCTTAATACTGAAATAGATTTATTCCATGATGTACCATAAAACCACATTTGCGAACCTTATTTCTCCATACTTACACGACCTGGTTCCATATGTTTGGATTTTGATATGTAACTAAACAAATTTGAGGGTTCATCATTCTTGGCGGTCCATTTGTGCCATTCATGTAACCGGTACCGTTGTTTTGATATGCTTGGGGACCAATGGGATTCAGAAATCCCGAGTCCGCGGTGGTCACACGCTGGATAGCGTTACTCATCGCCGGTCCAGGAGCTGCTCGAAGGTCCGGCGGGGGCACTGAAAATGGAAAGCATCGTGCGTCGTTGCGGGTTTCAGTTGGCTGGTTGGTCTTGGCTTTTCCACGATTAACTGTTGCGAAATAACGAAACACTCTGTTGCAAACGATGTCTATAAACACACCACGGGCAATGGTACACTTACAACCGACTGGAAATCTGTAACTTTGTCCCGAACCGTTGCTAGCCATTGCGATTCTAATTGCGTATTGTTCTTGTTTCTAGCACGTCTGAAGAGCTGCAAAGATTCTTCCGGAATGACTAGACGCTTTGTGGTCGGCTGTCGTGGGAGATGGAAAGCCGAATCACCATGGCAACCGCCTGCTACGACGAGTTGGTTGACGCTTACGAATGAATTGGCACCGTTTAATAACCGGCCGTGATTCCTGTTCCTTTGACCGATGGTATTACCCCAGTAATGGTTTGGATAATTTACATTTAGGAAGACGATTTTCTAACGGAAAATAACGAACTGCTTTTATGGGAAGCAGTGCTTCAACTTTTTTGACGCTTCGACTTTTGTCCGCTTTTGACAGCTGCTGCTGTCAAACCAGCAAGCGACGAGCATTTTGCTGCTGCTTTTCGTGACGGCATCAGTTGGTTTGGATTGTTGATTTACGGTGTACCAACAACGCACTAGTGGCAGTGGTGTTTTTTTAGTGTAACGAAAAACCAATTGTAGTTCTAATAAGTAGCGTTTTTTTAACCAACGTAGTGTATAATGAGTGACGTTATCAAATCTCGGCGTGAGAAATCACAGAAACGTAAAAAGCTTCTAGCCCAAACCGTAAGTTCGCAGGACGGCTTAGATACTTCGGGGAAAGTAGTCCAAACAAACGTATCTTTCTTCCTACGTAGTTTGGTGTGTCCAGCGTAGAAGATCTGAAGCATGTGCTCGGCACGGCGGAAGATTCGCCCAACAAGTCGCAAAAATACGATGACGAGGAAGCAAGCTCTTCAACACAGTCGCAAACCGAGGGCATGGTTTACCGTGATTCGTCCACCTTCCTGAAGGTAAGATTTATGGCCAGTTCGGTCAAATTTCACATTTTACTGTAGTGCTTTGTTTTACTTTTTCCAGGGTACTCAATCATCCAATCCGCACAATGATTACTGCCAGCACTTCGTGGACACTGGCCAGCGGCCGCAGAACTTTATCCGTGACGTCGGACTGGCGGACCGGTTCGAGGAGTACCCGAAACTGCGGGAATTAATCCGCCTGAAGGACGAGCTGATCGCCGAAACGGCCACCCCACCGATGTACCTTCGTGCCGACCTCAAGACGTTCGATCTAAAGACGCTCGGTACCAAGTTTGACGTGATTCTTATCGAACCACCACTGGAGGAGTACGCCCGAGGAGGGGCAGCGGTGGCAGCGGGAGCACCGCGTAACTTTTGGTCCTGGGACGAAATCCTAGCGCTGGACATTGGCGAAGTGGCCGCCCACAGGAGCTTCGTGTTTCTCTGGTGCGGTAGCTCCGAGGGGCTGGACATGGGGCGCAACTGTTTGCGCAAGTGGGGCTTTCGGCGGTGCGAAGACATTTGCTGGATACGGACGAACATCGATTCGCCCGGACATTCGAAGATACTCGAACCGAAAGCGGTCTTTCAGCGCACGAAGGAGCACTGCCTGATGGGCATCAAGGGTACGGTGCGACGGTCGACCGATGGGGACTTTATCCACGCGAACGTGGACATCGACCTGATCATCTCCGAGGAGGCGGAGTTCGGGAGCCTCGAGAAACCGATCGAAATATTTCACATCATCGAACACTTCTGTCTCGGGCGGCGTCGGTTGCACATCTTCGGGCGCGATTCTACGATACGGCCGGGCTGGGTGACCATCGGGCCCGAGCTGACCAACTCCAACTTCAACAGCGAGCTGTACGCGAGCTCGTTTGAGGAGAATCCGACCACCGGGTGCACCGAGCGGATCGAAGCGCTCCGTCCGAAAAGCCCACCGGCGAACGGGAAGGTTCTGCGAGGCCGCGGCCGAGGGTTTCCCCGTATTCGGGGACGGTCTCGGGTGTAGGACACCGTCGGTGTGGATTGTGGAATTCCTTCCAATTTCTTTTTTTTAACGTTTCATTTCATTTCTTATCCGACACATTCTAGGAAAAAGAACGAGACTAGGAAACCACAAATAAAAGTATAATATTTTCAACATAACGATTTCGGTGCATTTGTTTTCGAAGCTTGAAAGAACCAACCAACCAAAGTACTGTTGTTACTGTTTTATTCTTAACTTACTATTCCTTTCATACATCAGAATCATACTCGCAAGCTTCAACTTCGTTGCTCTCCCGAGCGAAACGTTCCTGTTGCTGAAGATGATGGTTTAAATGTCTCATATACACATCCAAATCATCCTCACTTTCCTCATCAGCGCAATCGATCGCGCTTGCGTTCGGCTCGCTTTCATCGTCTTCGTCAAAATACTTTTCCTGCTCATCCTGTTCCACGATGTCCAAATCATCGTATTCGAGGGAATCGTCCACACGCGAATAATCAAACTCTTCATCCTCGCCCGCTATGAAGCGAGCGTACATGACGCCAATGAACTCGTCCCGAAGTAGATTCCGTTCGCCAGCAGTAATCAGATGAGCGGGAGGAATGGCCAGTTGGCGCCGCCTTACTTTTTTCTGTCGCTCGTGCCGACGTGCCTCGAGGCGCGTTTCTTCTTCGTCATCAAAATTGCCCCACTGTGCCCTGGGAAACCCGGGCGATGATGGTCGGGAACGGGCCTTCGTTTCCTCCACGTCTTCCAGGTGTTGCTCCTCTTGATACTCTTCCGTTTCTAACTTTTGCAGCGTTTCCTTCGCTTCGTCCTTATCCATCTGGTTGAAGATGATGTTCACAACGCTCGGTGTTACCGGAACACTGGCATCCCGGTCCCGTTTCTCCTTCTCCGTCATGTATTGGCCTACCAACTGCTCGTACAGCAGTGGCTCGCGTTGCATCATTTCCTGCTCGCTGAAGTACGTTCCGTCGTTGCACATTTTTTGCAGTGCGGCGTAGCGCCGATTGCGAACCTCCGTTGCCCGACCACCATTGCGCAATCTCCGGATGCGCTCCAGATGGTAATCGATCTCGTACCGCTCATCCGGACTGTAGGCTAGCGTTTGCTCATCCTGCTCAAAGTACCGCAAATGTTCGTCCTTCATGAACGGCCCAAAACGGGACAGGAAAGTACAGTGACTTTTGTTCAGCACCTCCCGCAAGATGTTTTCCTTTTCGACCATACTGAGCTCGGGATCGTTTATTTGCTGGTTTTTGAAGAATACCCGCGGATTGCTGCTAATATGTTCGAACAGATCATTCACGATCACCGCCGGTGTCATTGTTGTTGAAGCTCCGGCATTACCCACGCTATGTTCGGCTTTCTGTAAGATGAACCAACGATTAACCTCAAATCATCTCATAACATTTGACGAAGCAATTACCTTTGTTTCAGTTCCCATCGCACATTATTTTAATAATTGTTTTCTTTGCGAAAGCCGACGAAAATTACCATTTCCCTTTTCCCAAATGTCAGGTCTGTTTACAAACAAAACATTTTTTTTAATTTTTTTTATAACTTTACCATGATTTTCGAAAAAGTCGACTTTCGAAATAAATTTGAATTTTAATTTAGCGCATTGCATGTGCAAATATTTCAACCGGAAGTAGAAAATGCACTCATCGCGGTATCCGGTGATTTACGAAACTATCCGTCTTTTCGCGAATAATAATTAATCGTGCGTTGATCATCTAGGATCATTGAACAAAGCAACAACGTTCTAACAAGCAATAACAAATTAATATCATACGCAATGAAAATGATAGTACATCATCGAAACAATGGAACCGAGAGTAAACAGCTTAATGATGAGTGCGTCATAATAATGAATCATGCCAAAACTAATGCCTGGAGCAAGTCATGTAGAGCTGAAAAAAGGAAACATTTGTGATGTTACATTTTAGTGGATTGTACAAACAACGCTGTCAATTGTGAGTTTGGTTTTAAAACAGTGCTTTTTAGCATTCCTTTGGTTTGTACTTTCACTTTCATTTTTGATAGACCTGTAGTACTGACAACGGTAAGAAGATGAAAAAATACTTAAAAACTCTTAGCTAAAGGAATAAGAACAGCGAAAAAACTTCGGCAAGCGGCATTGTAAGCTCAACCATAGAAACAATTCAGACTTTCCAACGTAGAAAACCGGAACTAGAATATCAATTACCCGTTTTTCTCAAGCAACTCGTTCCTGTATCGCTACACCGACGATCTAGCCGTGATCTAACTGTAACTGGATTAGAACAAATTTTTCCGATTTACTCCATGACGTAAACGCCAAGGGCCTGTTTTCATCATCCGGATTGCACATTTCGATACTTGTAGCTCTCGTAATTACTCACAGGGGTAGTTGGAAAAAAAGCATGCTGCGTGGACTAAAATTGCAGTTTACGCACCGGACAAGCGCCGCGTGCGCATCGCATCGATCTGCAGCACGTTTAGTAGGCAATTAAAATCTATGCTAACACGCCAACGGCTACACACACGGCGCGGTAGGTGCATCAGGTTTCCCATCATTGTGCATCGATGGGAAAATGACTACGAAAATGATCCGCGTTCTCTGGCGCTTCGTGTGTGTGTGAGTGATAGAAGCATGGATACCGAACCTCATACAGTTGATGTGTCCCTTTGGATTAGTCACGTTTCACACTACTAACGGAAAGTGTTGAAATAATCAAAATTATTTCTCTCAACATAAAAAATAATGTCTACCATATTTTACAAACAGTTTCCCTTTGGGATAAAAAATATCGTTAGAAGAATCAGTTTAAATCGTTTTACGCACACAATCATCACCGTGGCACGCAGCGTTAACACGGCGCACTGCAGTTGCGTATTTCTTATCTTCCTATCTCAATCACCAGCGGTACAATTCCGCGATTCCGGAAAGCTAATCAATAGGACTCCCACCACCATCTCGGAGCATCAAGGGAAAACGTCGTCTCTAGAACCGAGCCCAGAGTTCTAGGTTTAGTTAGGCCCCGCTACCCTCTCCTCTTATTACGGCTGCGGGTGCGTAGTATAAATAGGCCAGTTCACCAACCGGATGCGGTCAAACGGGGCTCAAAGTTTCCCTAGAACATAAGCAACGGATAGGACAGGAATAGCAGTCCTTAGAGAGTTAAAATAGCACGGGCTTAATCCGAGGTGGTCCTAGAGTTTTTCCTAGTGAAATATCAAAATGTCTCCAGTGTCTGTGCAAAGTACGTGAATATGTTCCTTTCTTGTTAGTGCCGACGCAAAATGTAGTGGATGTAAAATGTGTATAATTTTTTCTACCTATTTATCCTTCCTTGCAGGGATTATCTGTGCTGTGCTATTGGTGGGTGTTATCAGTGAAATTAATGGCCAAACGGATTACTGTGACCCAACGTTATGTAGTAAGTTTCGGATGTTCAAATGTGAATCGAGAATTAAAATAACATGTGATAGTGCAGATGTGGTTAACACAAAATAGAATTTACAGAGTGCAAAAGACAAGCAGTAAAATCTTTAACAAAAGTGATGTTTTTGTATCTAATCTAGAAAACAACCTAGTGCACGTAGGATGTGGCAAGAACGAGAATTATGGACCGTACTGTCCAGTTGACCGTCAGCTCGTTCCAATGACGGAAGAGGTGAAAACCTACATCCTCGACCTGCACAACGTGTACCGGGCGAATGTGGCACGTGGCGAGGTGACAAACTATGCTTCCGCTTCCCGAATGCCAACGCTGGTAGGTGAAAGAACGGACCCCCTCGGGAGGCAGGTTAAGGTTGCATAACCCCGTTTCTCTTCACTTCTTCTGCAGATCTGGGACGACGAGCTGCAGAAACTGGCCGAGTATAATGTGAAAACCTGCATCTACGGGCATGACTACTGCCGCAATACGAAGCTGTTCCCGCTGGTGGGCCAGAATATAGCTGCCAACTCGTTCTACGGCATGGAGGTGACGCCACTCGACACCATGACGGAGCTGCTGTCCAGCTGGTACGCCGAGAACGAGAACGCCAACCAGGACTACATCGATTCGTATCCACTCCTTGGACAGGATCCACCGTACGCATCAACCAAACCCCGTTTGAAGATCCCGTAATCCTTACGTTTGTCTCTAATTCGATTTCTTGCATCATCTCTTCCACTGCAATGCAGGAATGATATTGGCCACTTCACACAGATCGTCATGGATAAGTCAACGGCAGTTGGTTGTGCGATGATTCAGTACACACAGAACGAGCAGGGCCACGATTGGGTGCATCAGAACTACGTCTGCAACTACTCTAACTCCATCGCCCGCGGCCATCCGGTGTATGTGAAGGGGGCGCCTTGCGAGCTGTGCGTCACGGGTTGCAGCACTGCTTATCCGGGTCTGTGTAACGTCGGTGAACCCGTCCAGCCGACGGCCGCGTGGTAAAAGCAAAGTGCTTGGAGCACGTGGTAACACATGCCAGACCACGTTGGCAACGACTACGAATTCTTGATTTTATTTATTACATTACGATAAACTAGGACTTTCTCCAATCCCTCCCCTAATTCATCTGTTCCCACCCTCCCCCATTGTAAGCCAACCAAGGACAATGACATTAAATGAATGATCTTCGATACGAGCGCTAAAGATGGGCGGTGTGGATTTGTTCATTTTTGTATCTTCCAGCCAAAAACGTGCCCGCACGGCGCCTCATCGCACGAAAAGGACCCCTTTTTTGTCATGTTGAGGAGTTAATTTGCGTGTTTTTGTATACGATTAAACACGTCCATTAACTCTGGTACATGATGATAAAAGCGAGCAGCGACGGATTGTGCCGAGTGGGGTTCTACATGCGATCAGTTGCGTGGCGTTTTTCATGAATATACTTTGCAGAGTTGCAGGCAGTGTTAATATCGAAAGAAATTCCACAGGAACGATGTAGAATTTATAGAAAAAAGAATGGGTTTATGAATTAAAGTTCAAATAAAATAAAGAGTTGCTCTTCAGTAATATCAATTTCAGAGTATTGTATTGTGTTTATCTATTAACTTGTGCAAATTATAGTACATATAATGTATTTGATTTAATTACGTTCAAACCCGGTACGGAGTTTTTGGGAAAGCATGTTCAAACTGTTTGTTGAGTTTATTTCCATGCAGTTCTTACTACAAAATAAGCTGTCGATCATGTGATAACCGCGGGAATAGTCTTTTGCTTTGATTTTTTTTTACAAAACAGCAAATTGTATGTCGAGCAAGCCAATTGAAATATTTTAGGAACAAACCAGTATACAGGCTGGCCCCGTTTTACGGCACCTAATGGGACTGTGACAGCGCCGTTAGACCGAGGCCAGGGCCCAAAAATTTCCATGCATGAAACATGTTTTCTACGTTTATAATACCTACTCAAGGCTTCCGTTTATAAGTCCATGTTCGAATCTTCTGTCATACAAATTGCATTGAATCGTATGAGTAAAGAATACGGACCGCTACTATAAACTAGCTTCAAACGATTTGTCAAACGACGTTAGGCGAGGCCGAGTAACGGCGGGGCCAGCCTGTAAAACATTTTTTGTAAAAAATACGCAAACTCCTTTTCAAACCTATTCAACCGCTTTTAATTTTGACACTAGGGTTTGACTCGGATTTTACATTTTGTTCCCTTTTTTGAAGAAATTGCTTGTGTATGACAGGACCTAGTCGTTTCGATCGACTTTGACTGAAAGGAAAACAAATGCTGTTGTCAGCGTCAAGGGTTCGCTTGTGATTCCGATTGGCATATTTATCGCTTACAGCAGCGTATTTGTGACTGAAAATGGTGCGGATGTAGTGCGGTGATTACGTATACGGTTTCTTTGCGCCTCGGGGGCGATTACCCTAGCGTTTCTAGCAATTTCTAGTGCTCCCTTTGTGGCGGTTATTTTACGCGCGAAACGGCACTACAAACGGGGCTGAAACAAGCTGATCGGATCCAGCGTGGACGGCAGGTAGTTGGCGCTGTATACGCCGGTCAGTCTACCGGGGGAAAAAATGCAAAATTCAGGCGGCGATCAACCGAGTGGAGAGGATGTAAATGAAAAATATCGACGCAAATACTGCCAGCTGAAGCGGTACATGAAAGATATGGTGTTTGTAAGTAAATGCGCGAACCGGTGACCATCTGTTGGAAGGGAGGCATTCCATCTGAGGACTTTTGCTAACCCAGTGTACTGTTTGTAGGAAAATGCTGCTCTTAGTGATCATATCGCACAGGTGCAAGAGAAGATCAGCCAACGGAACGAAGAACGAAGGTATATGCTGAAGAAGCTGCTCGACCACGAGAATGAACTGGAGACGCAACTCGGTCGGCCGTGCAGCAAGCTGAACGAATTGATAGCAAACAGTTTACCACCGAAACGCCAGTACAAGAAGCGGGACAAAAATCTGTCCACCAATGGAACCGGTCCTAATGCCAGCACGTCCACCGAAGGACAGGATACGCATGGAAACCATGTCGGTTCGGAGAGTTCCACGGTGGAGAATGGTGTGGCGGGGTCAGGTGATGGAGAGCTACCTTCGGGAAGTCGTGCCGAAAAGGCAGCCAACCGTGTGGGGCGAAAACGTGGTCCGGCTGGTAATAAGCCGGGTAAGAAGGCACGGCTCGGTGGCCCCGGGGCATCCAAGAAGAGTGTCCAAAACATTACCCTCAACAAATCCGGTCACCCGACGTACCCAATCGTGGTCGGTGGGTTCACGATACAGAACCTTGGCGAAATCGCTCCGGATCGGCCGGCCTACCATGCCGAGTACACAATCTACCCGATCGGGTACTGCGTGACGCGACCGTACGGACACTACAAGGATCCGGAGAAGCGGTGCATTTACACCTGCCGGGTGCTGGATGACGGTGAGCGGCCACTTTTCGAAATCGTACCCGAAACCACGGACCCATCATCGGCATCGTTGGCAACTGGCGATGACATCATCAGCGGGCCGAGCACCGACAGTTGCCACGCGATGCTTCTGCAGCGCATCAATGCCGCCCTGAACATTCGCTCGATCGACTGCCGGCCGTCGGGGGATTGGTTTTTCGGACTCGCACATCCAACCATCTCCAGCCTGATTCAGAGCTTTCCCAATTCGGAGCGGTGTGCGAACTACAAGGGCATTAAGAAGGAAAACTTCACCAACATGGACAAGGAGAACGATCCGACGCTCAATTACGATGCGCTGCTGCGCCATATCACTATCTCTTCGTACCATACGGTTCCGGAGATCAAGGAGGAACCACCGGACGAATTGTTCGATCACTCGGATGGGAACTCGTTTAGCTTATCGGTGTAATATGGCGTCAACTGCAGCTGATTGTATATAGAGCAAAAGGGACATATTTTATGTACAGCTGCTTAAATGGGACAAACATTCTGTTCACAACAACACAACAAACACGCTGATACTCTTCAATTCAATATTTGTCTCTGATATCATGACCTTTACGTGTACAAAGAATCCTACAGCACTGGCAAAGGTCAGTTTTTATTGGGTTCACCCCTAGCGCCAACTGGTTGTATTCCTCCCATGAACGTTAATGTACGGCCCATTGTGGACACCCTGCCGATTCGAAAAGCAATAAAACAAAGTATATAGATGTTTATTCCGAAACATAGTAGGCGATATCGTTTTATTCAATTTCCTCTTCAGTCCTTACGAACACGACTTACATTTAGCTATGCGGTGGAAGTTACCGTTTTTTTAAATGAGTGAAAGCTAACGGTACACTTACCTACCAGTCTACTAGATGACGCGAGGAAACAATTAAACAAATCTTCTCCTGCAGACGTCAGCCATCCACGTGTAGTTGGATCATTCATTGCACAGCATTATCTCAACGAGAAATGAAACCGTGAAGCTTCTTCTCACTAGCATACACAATTTGGAACTCTACCACCAAAGAAAAACCCCAAAAAGAATAAAGAATCTATCTTTTCCCCAACTTACCCGGAACCGCGCGTATTTCTCTCGATCACGTTTCAAAAACGTATACACTACAATGAAAAAAAAAGCAAACGCGGCTTCCGAGAACCCTGTTCTTTAACCTCGTGTTCCTAATCAGCAACTATCAGCATATCCCCTTATATCAGTCCTGTTTGTTGGTTTTTTGTTTTTGTATAAGTACGTCATTATTGATGAAGAATTTGTTTTTAAAGAAACTCATAGAAATCGTTACGCCCTATATTTGTTCTTCGTTTCTGTACAACTTTACATGAAAAGCGCAGTCCGTTTTGTTAGTAGTATTTATCGTGCGTTAAAAGTAATGCTATTAGTTATTGGGGTTTTATTTAAAAGTTCCGCTCGATCATGTCATTTTCAACGGAAAAGAAATTGCTATGGTAACCACAGTCATGTAAGGTGGTCGCTATGTCAGTTGAGTTTATAAAGCGAATAGTACGAAAATTCCCCAAACCTTTTCCGGACCAACACGGGAGTTCATTAGTAAACTTTTAATCGGTTCGGTTTGCGCTAGTTCTTGTTCCATTTAAACCTATGTCGTTGTATCGATCCCGCTGCGCTAGAGATCGTTTTGAAATGGGCGAAGCAGTGAAGACATCGTCGGCGGAAACTATCGCCTGAGCGGTCGGTTCAGTACCGTTTGGTGCTGATGTTGTTGGGCAGTCAGAACGGATGCCGAGGAGGCAAAGGACGAGGAAGCCGCCGAGGGCGACGGTGACGGTTGGCGCTGGTGCGTTCGATGATGGTGTCGGCTATGGTGATGATGATGCTGCCGCTGTTGCTGCTGCTGTTGCTGAAATAAGAAGGATGAATTGGATGAAGGCGCCAGCAGGGGCGTTAGGCCTCGGCTGCTTGGTCCACCACTTTGGGCCGTCAGTGGCTGCGAGAGGGCAGCTTTGCCCTGCTTGCTTCGACCGCGAAACAGTGCATTTGTGAGAGCAACCACGATGGAGAACAGTTTCAGTGGTGTTTCGCTGAAAAACATGGGATGTAAATTGGTTTACTTTCTTCCTTTTTCAAATATTCGTAACTTACCACACATCCACCCTCGGGGTTGCCTCGTTGGCGCTGATAATAAACAGCGGGAACAGAACCGAAAACACACAACCGCTGATCACGATCGAATTAGGTAGCTCGGACAGGACGGCCAGCGGCAATCCAAACCCAAGAAAGTACGGCCAATTCTGCTCGATGTAGGTGAGCCGTTTGTGCAACTCCCATCCCATATTGAACCACTTGTACTCAAAAGCGTACAGTGAACAGAGTAGACTCATGTGTACCATGTAGATCGCCGTGCACGCAAATGGAACCGGCACCGGGAGGTACTTCACCAGCGTGCTCTGCAGCAGGAACAGGATCTGTATGAGCAAGCTGATGAGCGTGTCGGCGATCAGCTTGCTGATGCTCGGTATCAGCTGCGGACGCCCCTTGCGGAACTTGTACGCCGAGTCGGCAATATCCTGGAACCAGAGACTGTTGACAATTTTGCTAAGCAAAAACAGGGGTGCCACCCAGAAGGAGTTGAACAGCAGCGAGAGCGATGGTTGCATCCAGCCCCAGACGGTGGTTAAGGTGGTTGCGTTTTGAAACAGAGACCACAGTAACAGGTGCAGCCCGGGCAGGACAATGTGCTCGAAGAATAGGATGCTCAACAGGAAAATACCTCCATTCAGCATCGAGCACTGTACTACACGTTTTAGCACCTTTGATTCGCTGTAAAACCAAAAAAAACTTAGTATAATTCAATTGCTCAATTGGAGTTTAAATCTTGGTAATAGCCTACTCGATGCGCTTAGAGACAAGTTGGTTTGATGATGGATGCTGTTGGGTTGAAAGGCTTTCCTTAGTTCGGGGCGGCGCACTGCCGAGCTGTGATTTTGTGCTGGCCTGTGTGTACCTACTATTGGCTTCCTTATCCAAATAGAACACGACCGTTATGCCCTTAATGCTGTCCAGGACTCCATGAAGCACGGTAGTGCTTACTCTCTACGAGAAGAAAGGAAAAACGTCGAAGTACATTTCACATAGGCATGAAGGGTTCTGCTTGCAGGCGACTTACCCATAGTGTTTCCATCACTCTGCTTGTGCAACAGCTGCCTTACCATGAGGGATACAATCTAACAAAACTACACCTAACGCTTAACAAAATAAAGGCACTGCTTATACGCTGTAAAAATTGGGGAGAAACAAAGAAACAGCCGATTGTTAATCGTGAAACATCAACAGATCAAAGTGAATTGCACCACATCAACCTCCCCGGGGATGGGATGGACAGATAGGGTGCCTTTTGCGTGTTTGGCGAATTACGTGGTTTATAAATAAAAATACGCTGCTGAAGATGGAAATCATAAACGATGGGTAATAACTGATGAAGGGAACAACGAAACACCTTGCGCACGAGAAGGATGCAACACGAACGTAGCAACCGAGTGAACGGGTACGCAAGACCTCCTTTGACAGCTTTTGTTTACAGCGCACTGCTTCGCAATTGCGTCTGATATCAACAAACCACTAATGTTGCGGAATTTTGAGCATTGCATGACGAAATAACATCTTTTACTGACTTAGAACTAGACTCCCTTTGCTTACCTAATTGAGTATTAAAGTCTAGCTAATTAAAATAGGAAATGGTACATAGAGGAACACTTTCTACTTCTACACAGCTGTACGACGACCAAATCATCTGTTTATCCGCCGAACTAGCGTTGGCAGACTCGGGATACGAAAGATTTAAAGACTCGTTCCGTTGACGGATTCTACCGGATCGGATCCCATTTGACGGATCAATTCTGATTTGTTTTGGTTCTGAATTTATTCGATTCTATTTGATTATATTCCTCATCAACTGAATTCGGGGGACACGAAATGTCTCCCTTCATAAAACACGTTCACTCCACGATAAATCTCGAAGTGCGAAGGAGTTGCTTCAACTTAAGTGATATCGATGTCAATTATGTATTAAAAAAATAAATGGATCTTTCCTCGGGTGAAATTGAGAACATTTACTAGTTTCTGCATATTTGTCAAAAATAGCAAGAGGATGGTAATGTAAAACATTGCGTAGCTTAAATTTTCTGATAGCAAATTATAAAAAAAATGATTTTCTTCTTTGAATCTGTAAGTTGAGATTGACGGATATGACGGATTGGGTTCGGATTTGGGGATCTATGTCCCTGGAGGGATTCGATTGTCCTACCTCTAGTTTGTCAGCTCAGTTGCTCAGTTGCTAACGTGACAGTTGCTCAGTTTGCAGCTGATTGTCAAAAATGAGCAATTTCAACAAAAATGTTTGTTTACATTCAATCAGCCGAGTTTGCCAACTCGATGTAGTAAAGTTTTGTGAATATTTTATTGAAATATACTGTATTTTCTTCCGGAAACCGGACCACAGAAACACATTCGGGATGGTTATTTACGGAGTGTACATTGTTAACAAATCGGGTGGGTTGATCTTCAACCTGGATCACAATCTACCGAAAATAGAAACCGAGAAAACATTCAACTACCCTTTGGACATCAATTTAGAGTATGAACCGAAACGGATTTCGGTTGCTTTCGGGCAACGAGATGGGATCAATGGTAGGTAAAATGCTGGTCCTGAAAACGCTCTGTTCAGTACAATGATAACTACAACAGCCTTCCATTCCTGTTTGCAGTTGGACATCATTTGATCAGCGTGAACGGTATCCTGGTTAATGGGAGCACACTGGAGGATGGGCGTGATGTAAAGGAACTGATCGAAAACAAAGACAACTATCCACTAACCCTGAAGTTTAGTCGACCGAAAATGACAACGAATGAAAAAATCTTTCTGGCCAGTATGTTCTATCCGCTATTTGCGATCGCCAGCCAACTGAGCCCAGAACCGAAAAGTAGCGGTATCGAGATACTTGAAGCGGACACGTTCAAGCTGCACTGCTTTCAAACGCTGACCGGTGTTAAGTTTATGATTTTTGCTGAAAACCTGCAGGCCGGCGTAGATGTTCTGCTGAAGCGTATCTACGAACTGTACGCAGATTACGTGCTGAAAAATCCATTTTATTCCCTGGAAATGCCTATCCGCTGCGAATTGTTCGATACGAATCTACAGGCGCTGTTGGATCAGGTAGAGAAGGGTGGTGTTGCTAGTATTTAAACGGTAGATTAATCATAAAGTAGGTTGTAATGAGTTGCAGATAAAGATCAAGTTGAAGATAAACTCATAAAGGAAAATGAGGAACACGCGTGGGGGGGCGTATGTATCGTTCGATTGTACATTTTTATTTAAAGAGGAAGTAAATATTGTTTCATTGCAAGAATTTCGAAATAATAAATCATTCCGTTGATAAAATCGCAAGAAAAGCAGAGGAAAAATTTCTTCCTCGTCGCATGACTCAATGTTTCTTTCGCTTTCGGATCAGCCCAACAACCAGGTCAACATTTTCCAAAAATACATTTTATTTCTTGGTTCTTTGTATAATAAAAAACAGATCCTCACTGAAACATTTTCTCGAGTTACAAAGCTTTGTCCATTTTTCCGTGTTTTAAAAATTTCTCACTCAAACAAAATGACTCGACGAGCTCGCACGATGCTCGTAAAGTCAATTTTGAGAGCCTCACACCGATCGCTCGCAAAACAACACATGTCAAACTATTTCTAATCTGGGAACGTCAATTGCCGTTCGTCTACTGTCCCTCGGATCCCTTGATACAGAGGCATTTTCTGATCTCGTTTTCTTTTGATATTTGTTTTCAAATACAAAAAAAGGTATCCGTAGTGCCAGCAGCAGGAGTGACGATGACGGTATGGTTTTCCGTTTCCTGCTAGAAGTGTAAAATTGTGCGAACGGGGCTCGTATTTGGTCGGAAAATGGATTGTTTCGCGGAGCCGAAGTGAATGGAAGCGCCGCCAGCAGCAGCAGCAGCTAGCGCACCCTGACGTAGAAGTGTGTGAATCCGCAAGCCGTGAAAAGTGGAAACATTTTTTTGTTAACCCAAATGGTTACTTTCCTTTGATACCTTACAATGGCAAACAAGAAGGTGCATTAAAACTTGCCTAATTGTAGCAAACAGCTTTCGATGTGCTTAATTTCCGGACCCGAGCAACTGCTGCGTTGGATATAAAGTGTAAAATAGGGAAGAGCATTCCGATGTGTGTCCCTCTTGAGCGCAGAATGGTCGAGCCCCGCAAGTGTAATGTGAATTGAAAATGGAACCGATTGTGCACCTTCCCTTCGGCACCCTCCCCTCAGCCCGTGCGAGTTCATGGCGAGGAAAATCCGGGAAGAAAATGGCGATGATTTGCAACTCCTACCGATCTGATCAATGAGACAGGGGAAAAAAAATAAGCTACTGCTTATTGGTCGCTCGTGTGCACACCTAGCAGCAGCGAAAAAGTTGGCCGATGACGAAAAGAGTCATTGGAAGGTGTCTCTTGCAGTGTTGGGTGCGAGAGGTTTGCTGTGGGAATTGGGGTTTTAGATTGAACCTGCAAAGGCGGCTCGCGGTGAGCCACAAGAATGGTGGGTGGTTTTTGTAAATTTATTTGATTGTTGAGGATGCTGTTAAAATACGGCTCAAATGTTTCCGTGTGTTGCTCACGAGGATGACCACACTTACACACTGAATACATGTGTTTTTTTTTGTTGTTGCCCCTTTTCCTTTTTGTTGTGCGCCGATGGCGATGGCACTTGATGCTGCTTGGGGGCCCGCCGGGAGCAAGGGGGTGGGCGAAGGTTATTAAAGCCGACACAACGGGGCAGTTCCGGTCGCAAACCGCACGGCTGTGTGTTGTGTGTCCATCGATTTTGCACGGCACGGAATATTCACCCCCTTTATGCCACCCTTGTTCGCGTGGAAGTACCCTCCCTGCCCGGAGATGTTTCTGATTCATTAGAAATCATCTGCTTTCTTGCCAGCAATGGTACGTCTTTTGACAAAAGACTTGTAAACCGAACGATAGAAGAAAGAAGATGAACGTCAACACGGGCAAGTAGGCACCCCTTCTTTCCCCGATGCTGTCATCTGGCCAGGGCACACGAATCGTGGCCGTAAATAAAGTCTCCGGTTAAAAATCCCATTTCTCCATTGCCATTGGCCTTCGCTTTGTGAATTTTCCACAAAGAAAACATTGCAAAGCGATGCACCGAATGACGTTCGATGTGACTTGGTTTACACGCTAATTTTATCTTTCCTTCCTGTTTATTACTTATTGATTGTCTATGGAATGGTTAAAGGATTTGTTGAAAACAATTTTTTATCTTTCTTAGGAGTCTATCCGTGCAAGTAGGATTGTTTAGTCACTCCATTCAACGGTGGAAAATTGTGGAAATTTGGATAACTTGGAAGTACATCTTACGAATCAGTGTAAAAAGCAAAACAAACCGTGCAGCCGTGGATTTTAACGAGCCAGCATCGAAATCGAAGAAGGCCAAAAAGTTAGCTTGGTGGAACATCGTCCCCCCAAGGCCTACCCTTTCCTCCCCGCACGGCGGAAGCGTGCGTGCGTGCGCGCGTGTGCTCAAGTGAAAATATCCGTGTGTATCTGTGTGAAGACCGCGACGCACTTCGCGACATCGGCAAGGAGGTGATGTTTTTGTGTATCAAAAGGTATCCTTTAAAATGCACCACAACATCCAGCATCGTCGGTGTTAGGTAAGGCAACGTTTGTTGTTCGGCAATGTTTCGACCGGCAGCCGAGTCGTCGTCATGAGCAGGTGATTCTAAAGGTGTTATTTCATGATAGTAAAGCAAAACACACCACGTGTAGCCGAAAATCAACCGCAGGCCCGACGACGGTGGTAGCAGCTCCAGACTGCCGAAAGTGTGGGATTATTCTTTGAGGTGCGTACAAGAGATTATTGCTAAACCAAGGCGCACATCCTGGTCGGATCCTTAGCCATGCAGTGCGAAACCCCAAGCGTTTTGAGGTGAAAAGTGTTCCATACGTAGTAGTCTGTATCGTTATCCCATGACGACGCTGGTGTTGAAGTGAAGTGCTATCAATATGTCCTGCGATCAATCCTGTTAAATCAACGCAGCTTCGTATTCTTAATCGATCGATTAAAGTCCATGTGCAGTCAGTGATCGCTGTATATTGCGATTCCATCAGAATCCTCAGCTGTGTGCGTGTGTGTGCTCTAGAAGTGTTACACCGTAGCGATCTCCATGCTCTCGAGCAATTGGATTGTGTGTTATTGTTTTGCATTTGTTGTGATTCACCGGTTGGCTCGACATTGAAGATAGAGAAGAGATCTTTGCAAGGATACGGTGTGGCCCACTAGCATCCATTCTATGGTATCGGGGTGAAGTGCCACGGAAAACATCACGATCAACGACGAAACAATCAGTGGCAGCGCAGAACCCTCTAGATACTTAAGTTCAGAAAGTAGATTACGGTGCTTCCCGGTTATCAAGAGCCGGTTGCTAAAATGAATCGCGTATCCACACAGAAGAAGGAGGGCAAAATGAGGATCCGTGCCTTTCCGGTAAGTATTTTTGTTTTAACTTTATTTCACCCAACTTCTTTACTCTCAGTTCGGATTTTTTTAATTTGGAAGATGTTAACGAACATTACTGGAGCGTGAGTTGAAGGTAACATATTGCATCAAAAAGGGTAAATCGAATGACAAAAGATGAAGCATGGTTTAGAACTACCACATCTCGTCAAATCTACAGGCAGTTGTATGGTAAAGAGATTTTTGGCTGGACTCATGTAAATGAGGAACAAAGATGTTGATCTAATTTAGAAGTTCTGCCCCAAATCCGTTCTATACGATATTTGGAAGTCCTGTCCCAAATTTGATAGGTTGGAGTATGGATCATGTTCAGGAACGAATTGTTTTTCGTTATGCAAAAAGAATCGTCATCCATCTCGATCAGGACACGATCAGGTTGAGAAAACCCGTTTTAGAAGCAATTGATTTATGTTCAATGTCGTAAATTTTGATTACTTATGATAGTTTATGGTATCATCTATACGTTAAGACTTTGCTGCCTGTACATTCATGTTGGTTTTGTCTTTTGAGATTAGTTTCAAAATTACTTGTGCTAAAACGACTAAAAATCCTAGGAAAATCAAATCCAAAGGGCCAATTCCCTCCCTTTATTACGCCTCAAAAAATCCTAGCATTTATCGGCCTGCCATCGACAATGAGTCTTCTGTTCGAAAAACGTTTCCCAGCACTCGGTTAGCTCATTTTTTTTTCTCTTTGCACGGATTAAATCGGTCCATGTTTACCCAAAATGCACCGCTCTGTTCTGTTGTAGGTGCCGTATTCAAATAAACATCACAAATAGGGGTGCGAGTACAGATCGATCGCGATCCGACCGGCACAAGGGTGTTCAAAAAGTCATCATATTTTCTATAATTTATGTCACGCGTCGAATTTGGGTGGTTGGCTACGAAGCAGCGTAGCGGAAGTCGCTGCTTGGAATTTAACGACCGTACCAATTTTTCCCTTTTTCTTTCCTGCGGTTTTCTCCACACCATCGGCGCCGCATGATCGGGATCATATTCGTCCCCGCGGGGTGCGCGCGCGGGATTAAGGAAAAGTCACTCGAGCACAATCGGTGCGACACTTACGCACTTCGGGGGAGGTGAGAACAATCCGGTTCGGTGCCGGACCTTTCTTTCGGATCGATAATCGTTCCCACATGCTCGAAGTTACACTTGCCGTGGCGTTTAGATGTTTGGCCCTTAAACGCTTGCCACAATAGGGATCATTTATCGATCAGTTGACGAATACAAGGGATGTCAAAACGGTGCTTTGGTTGCCAGCACTTACCAGAAAGTTAAGTTTTTCCAGCGATGAATGAATCCCTGGTTCGAATATGAATCTGCGTTATGTTCAATCTAGACTAAAACACCAATCCATGTCCTGTATGTTCAAGTAATGTCTAGAAGAATCTCAAATACTTAAACTCCGATCTTCAACGGTAATCCCTTTTTATTTATGTTACTCAGGAATATCCTGTGTATCCTGAAATATCCATTATTTTTTATGCTATTGATCTACTTCGTTGTTTCTAAATTAATCATGTTGCACCTGAAACGTTTGTTGTCTTATGAAAGAGTTTTCTCCTGCAAACCGTAAGATTCTCTTTATTTATTATGCTACTTGTTATGTTCGTATCCAGAATATATGATATTTGCATCGATAAACAAATCACTTCCTTTTCACAAATTAAAAATAATCAAAAATAAAGCCACAGAAAAGATAAATTAATTTTAGGCTCACGACCAGAAATATTAAAGTTCTTCTTTTCCAAAAATGTTTAACTACATTTATCCTTTGGAAATACGTAGTATTTGAGGTTTAGAAAGCATGAAACTGAATCCTATAAACTTTTACTGAAGTCAAAAAAATGACCTACAATAGCCCGTTCTGCTTCTAACGTTCCATTTGGTTTGACACCCCTGAGCTACACCGTGAATTTTCCGTTTGGTGCTGTTTAGTTCATATTCTAAATTGCGCATCAAACGAAACCGTTGTTCTGCTCATTTTTATTTACTAGTTCACCAATGTTTTTTTTCTCTCTCTCTCTAACCTTAATGTCATACCTTGATGCCCATGAGACGGTTCGTCTCTGACAAGTACATAAGCCCATTTACAAGTCGTGGAAAGTTTGAAGAATTCTATATGTTTATAGGCTCATGTCTTCTGATCGCCGTTCTTCGCGTGGAAAGTTTTTTTGCGAGACAAAAAACGCAGCAGGACCCCCCACAACAGTCCCATAAAATTAACACATAAAATTTGTTGCTCGCAGCTTCCGTCCTTACCGCGACGAGTATCCTAGCAGCATTTCAAAGGCTGCGTTTGTGTGCGAGCTTTAGCGATCGCGTGTGACTCAAGGCGCTCCTTTGGTATGTGGCGATCAGCTCCTCGCGGACACTCGCGCTATGGATCGGATGCTGATTGGTTGCTGGGAATTCTTCGAAATTTTATTGCTTTTCCTCCGAAGCAGTATTGCACGGTTAAAGGAAAGAAAGGGTAGGAGGCATTGGGGGGAAGGGAAGTGGTGTGTTCGGCGGTTGCGTCGCAGTGACAGCTTAAGTCTGGCTCCAGGATTTGTGCACGCATTCATTTGTTTTCAGCCTGCGGCCCAGTGTAGACGTGCTTTTCTTTCGCTTGAACGTGAACTAATTTTCTAGAAAAATCAATCGGAGAATATTGTACTGTATTGGAGAAAAAATGGGTTTCAAAGGGAGGATGCGCCTTTTCAAGTACACAAATGTAAGTAACCCTGTGTTTATGGTTTGTCCTTATCGTAACACCCTTACACCATTTATTGTGTAATCTGTGTTGGCTGAAGAAAGTTGGTAACGGAAAAGGTGGTAGCCCGGCATTAAAGTTAGCCCACAAGTTTTGTGTGTGGAAAGTTTTGTTCCTTTTGCATAATTCCGGTCAGCTACGAAACTGGTTCATCACATCCGATCCAAGAGTCCTTTGCTTGCATGGGAAATGAAACTTTAACGGCCTTCTTGGAGGGTTGGTTGTTTGAAATTCTTCTCTCTGCCACTCTCGAAGACGAACGACGGTCTTTCCCAGAGCTCAGAGGGAGATTCGTTTTCCTTTTTAAGAAAGTTGCCGACGAGTTAGTGTCGTGCTTTCTGTTTTTTGGTGTCTTGTTGTTTTGAGCATTTTAGTATCAAAGTAAATTTTAAAAAGTAAAGAAGGTAACTTATTGGTACTCTCGGAAACGTGCAAAAGTGTGTGCCATCTTTGATGTATTGTGTTTTTTTGCTTTCTGTTGTTTTGTCATCATTCCATCAACAGTGGAAAAAGAAAATTCAGATCGTGTCAAAATCCTTGTAAGATCCGAATGTTCGCTCTGTCGGGGGCAGGAAGAAGTGTGAAGTACTGCTTGCTGGTTCTGCTGAGCGATCGAAGGCGAAATGTTTCGATTCCAATGGCGGCGCAAGGTGGAGCGCGAACATCAATCGTTGACTCTGCTGCCATGCATCAAACGAACCGTAAATCATCCTCCAGCGGGATTAACTCGCTTTATGATTCCGTAGTTCTGTTCGCGGTGTGCAATCGTAAACTTTTTATCCTTGAATTGGTTTTTTTTGCGCCCCCTCCAGATGACGATGGACGAGAAGTACGTGGAGTCGATATGGTCTCTGCTGAAGAACGCCATCCAGGAGATCCAGAAGAAGAACAACTCCGGGCTGTCGTTCGAGGAGCTGTACCGCAATGCGTACACGATGGTCCTGCACAAGCACGGCGAGCGGCTGTACAGCGGGCTGAAGGAGGTCGTGACGCACCACCTGGAGACGAAGGTGCGCGAGGAGGTGCTGCGCAGCTTCAACTGCAACTTCCTGCAGACGCTGAACCAATGCTGGAATGACCATCAGACGTCGATGGTGATGATACGCGACATCCTGATGTACATGGATCGCGTCTACGTGCAGCAGAACGACGTCGACAACGTGTACAATTTGGGGCTGAACATCTTCCGGGATCAGGTAGGCTTTGGAGTTCGGTTGCCAGAGGCTACTGAGATATGAGTTGGGGTTGGTGTGACGTGTTGTGACTTTCGCTTCTTTCAGGTCGTGCGCTATCCTCGCATCCGTGACCACATGCGCGAAACGCTGCTCAACATGGTGATGTGCGAGCGGAAGGGCGAAGCGATCGACCACATCGCGATCAAGAACGCGTGCCAGATGCTGATGGTGCTCGGCATCAACCAGCGCTGGGTGTACGAGGAGGACTTCGAGCGCCCGTTCCTGACGCAGTCGGCCGCGTTCTACAAGCTCGAGTCGCAGAAGTTCCTCGCGGAGAACAGCGCGAGCGTGTACATCCGGCGGGTGGAGGCGCGAATCACCGAGGAGGCCGAGCGGGCCAAGCTGTACCTGGACGAGAGCACCGAGAGCCGCATCGTGGAGGTGGTGGAGGACGAGCTGATCAAGAAGCACATGCGCACGATCGTCGAGATGGAGAACTCGGGCGTGGTGTACATGCTGCAGAACACCAAGACGGAGGATCTCGCCTGCATGCACAAGCTGTTCTCGCGCGTCAGCGGCGGCCTGAAGACGATCGCCGACTGCGTGTCGCAGAATCTGCGCTCGCTCGGCCGCGACCTGGTGAAGGAGGAGGAGAATGGCAGCACCAACCCGATCACGTTCGTGCAGAACCTGCTGGACCTGAAGGACCGCTCCGACCACTTCCTGATCCACTCGTTCAACAACGACAAAACGTTCAAGAACATGATATCGTCCGACTTTGAGCATTTCCTCAACCTGAACAGCAAGTCGCCCGAGTACTTGTCGCTTTTCATCGACGACAAGCTGAAGAAGGGCTGCAAGGGGGTAGGACAACGATCCGCCACGGCGTGAATGTAAACGGTTCCCACCTCTGCTAGACTCTAATCGTTGGACTGTTCTTTTTTTAGATGTCCGAACAGGAGATTGAGACCATTCTGGACAAAACGATGGTCCTGTTCAGATACCTGCAAGAGAAGGACGTGTTCGAACGCTACTACAAGGCCCATCTGGCCAAGCGGCTGCTATTGAACAAGTCGGTCAGCGACGATTCCGAAAAGAACATGATATCAAAATTAAAGGTATGAGTGCAATGTCGCGGCCGGACACCGTTGCCAAGCGGGCGGCGCGTGGGTGTGGAGTTTACTTGCAATTACATTTATTATCCTACTTGCATTTTTTATTCATTATTTCATATGCATTTGCATTTATCGACCTTTCGCGTACACATTTATTACCCTATTTGCATTTATCACATACATTATCCTACATATTTGACTGTGTGAAATATAAAGAAGACAATTTTTTCTCTCCCTTTTTTTATTGTGTGATTATTTTTCCCGTTTGCACTGTTTAATTGAACTGGTTCGTTACGTCGAAGACTGAATGCGGTTGTCAATTTACCTCAAAATTGGAAGGGATGTTCAAAGACATGTCCGTCTCGAATACGGTGATGGAAGAGTTTAAGAATCACATCAACAACGACAACTCGGCATTGGAGGGTGTCGAGTTGACGGTTCGAATTCTTACCACCGGTTTCTGGCCGACACAGGTGAGCGTGTGATGAGCGTCAATGGTTGAAGTGAGCCACACTTTACGACTGATATTCCTTATGTTTCGTCTTCTTTTTAATGTCCAAATGCCCAGTCCGTGACGCCGAACTGTAACATCCCGCTAGCACCACGGAAAGCCTTCGAAACGTTCAAGCGTTTCTATCTGGCGAAACACTCCGGGCGGCAATTAACCCTTCAGCCACAACTCGGTAAAGATTCGCTAGAGAAAATGCGCTGCAGCGCATGTAGGGTTAAAAGATGGTACTTTAACGTTCATGTCGTTCGGTTTTCCCATTCGGGTGTAGGCACGGTCTATATGAATGCCGAATTCTACGGCGTGAAGGCGGAAAAGGAGAAGGGCGAAGGAAACTGCAGTAGCACAGCGCCATCGTCCGGCAGTAGCGGTGCCCCGACCGGTTCATCGGCCACGCAGGACGCTCCGAAGCGACACGTGCTTCAGCTTTCCACCTACCAGGTTTGTGCCTCCCGGCCTTTTTGTTGCGCGTATCTTCTCTCAACTCACTTTGTTTTGTCTTCCGTTAGATGTGCGTCCTAATGCTGTTCAACAACCGCGAACGGATGACGTACGAGGACATCCAGCAGGAAACGGACATCCCCAGCAAAGATCTGATCCGCGCACTCCAGTCGCTGTCGATGGGCAAACAGCAGCAGCGGCTTCTCGTTCGGACGCCGAAAACGTCCAAGGACATCGTGTCGACCGACGAGTTCTACGTGAACGATGCATTCGTGTCGAAGTTCCACAAGTACGTTTTTTTGTTATTCCATCCATCCTCATTTCTAACAATTTGAACTAACAAAAATCATCTTTTTCTTGGGGGAAAACTAGAGTGAAAATTCAAACGGTCGCCGCCAAGGGTGAATCCGAACCCGAGCGTAAGGAAACTCGAAGCAAGGTGGACGAAGATCGCAAACACGAAATAGAGGCGGCAATTGTGCGCATTATGAAAGCTCGAAAGAGGATGCCAGTAAGTAGCCTTGCGGTGTGCCACGATTTGTTTACCACTATTTGTATGACATATTTCTTTTACAGCACAACCTGCTCGTGTCGGACGTGACTACGCAGCTGAAGAGCCGATTCCTGCCGTCGCCGGTGATCATCAAGAAGAGAATAGAGGGCTTAATCGAGCGCGAATATCTTGCCCGTACGCCCGAGGATAGGAAAATCTATGTGTATCTAGCTTAAACAACCAGGGGAGACAAGAACAAGGGAGAGCATGCTGTAATGGGACAGATTATAGATATATTCATAGAGAGATATATTTCGCAGCAGTACTAACGATAATAAGCACGCATGAAAACGCATATTGGTTACAATCGATCATGCCAAACCCCCCTCACCCTCCGCCCGAAGGAAACGGAAGGAATGTTTTGTGCGCGCGGGGAGCATATTTTTTGTACCGCCTGCCTGCCTGTGACATCCGGTGTGTGTTTCTTTCAACTGGCTAAGGATTAGGCAGACAGGGCATACATTGGGACACTTTAATATGAACACCCAGGGGGAAACAAATCTACGTTTTCTGGACATGGAAGAGCATTAGTCTTTAATTGTCTGTCAAGAAAATTTATAGACACGCATGTAGATGGGCGAGATTTACTGAATTCGACGTATGATAGTACGCACGGTAATAAGAACAAGTGATTCTGGTAGGTTATCTTTGGGTCAGGAACGCGATTGCTGTGTACATGCCGGCCGTTTTCATTATCCTTTGTAAAATGGCGAAACAAGAATTGAAAAACCGTTATGATTGACCCGATTCTCCGTAGGTGTTCAACATATACTCCAGGGGGGGCGGATGGAAGCCGTGCTCTCTCGTCAGATTGCCCTCTTCTGTTTTGCAATTATCCTCCTTGTTGAAGTGGCACAACATGTGTGTGTGTTGTTTTTTTTAAATCTTTAATTGAGCCGCAATTTAAAGTTGCATTGGCAGGAATCAGTGCCCACACGACATCAATATGAAATGGAAAATTATGCGTAACTTGCTCCTCCGAGTTGAATTTGTCAAAGCTCACAATAAAACAAACAAACGGTGTGGCCCCATACCACCCCTCCCAGCATTGTGTGTCGGAGGGTACAACTACAGCAAAGTGTGATCGTAGCAATTTTACTTATGGCCCCCTTCCCTCCTCCTCGGAGTTTAGATATTTATGTTCGACTGTCGTTCTATGTAGCATTTTGCTGCATCCCTTTTTTAAAACTATTAATTCGCTAGAGTTTTTTTTTGTTTGTTTTATTTCTTTTGTGCAGTAAGTAGTGAATTTTGTTTCTTTCTTGTCCTGCTTCACCACCTACCTCCGCCCTCCACTTTCGATTCCCGTTGAGAGGTCCGCTCTTTTTTTTTCGAACGATCCCGCTGGCAGATCCGCACAGGAAGGATAACAAATTGAGGGTTAACCGGTGCGATTTCCAAATGTAAATGATTTAGCAAGCTTCCATGCTACCTTAAAAATTATTATTAACTTTTTTACCCTATCGTTAGATTTTAAAATCTAATACCCGACGAAACCCAACTGATCTTTCGTTCTCTGTGTTATGCCTTCACAAATCAGCTAGATTGAAGGAATAGGATTCAATGTGGGCATTTGTGGTTATACGACGATGCTCGCGCGGGAGTATATGTCAATCAATATAATCCCGTCTCTTGCAGATGATGGACTCCCGGTACTCAGACAACTCTCCCGCAGTGCAGGGGGCGTCAACCGCCCGTTATGCAAAAAAAAGGAAAGCATTGCATTGCCTGTAAAGAGAGTTTAGTATTTAAGCAAGACAAAACAAGGATTGTTTTTAAGAAATGAAATTTTACGTGTTGATATTCCTTTGACTCCGTTCTCTTCTCGTACTCCTCCTGCCTCCTCCCCCTTTCAAGTGCGGTTCCTTCCCACGATACTACCATCACGCGCGATAGGCTTACACCAAATGGTTCGCAAGTAACGTTGTCGGGGTTACCCCGTCATCGATATGCTTGACAAAAGCTAGCGATCCTGGCCCGATCGCGATCGAGTCGTTTTTATTACACCCTCCTAGCCCCGCGGGGGACGGGTAGAGGAGCAGAAGCAGCAGCAGTAGCATAACTCAATGCAACAGATTGACTTACGAGGGGGGAAAAAACTACTGCTCCACTTCAACCTAATACATAATGTGTAATGTAACTGAAGGAATGATTAAATAATTTACTTATTAGGGTGAGGGCGTCACGGCGCCAAGAAATACGCGGAAGAGTTCATCTCGGCCCCAATGAGACGATGCACATTAACAGAAAAGATTAAGCAAAAAAAAAAAAACAAATAAACTGTGGGCCGTCGTGAAGCGGGAGTAGAAAGATTAACGTGTCGTTGGTGAGGAACGTGGGTAAGGATCGTAAAGTAACAAAGCGAAAAAGAAGAAAATACCAATAAAAAAAGTTATAAGCGAAAATAACGGCTGAAAGGAAAGTTCACAACGTCTCTGTTGATTTGTTTCATTCGGAAAGAACGGAGTAATTTGTCATAAGCGTTTAGTGTAACAGTGTTCGCTAGAATACACTAGAAATTTGTATAAAAACATACAAAGCTCGATCAGTTGTTTTCTCCATTTGAACCTCGATAACAAAGCATCAAAGATGGATATGCGTTTCTTGCTTGTCGTGTTAATATTGGCCTCTAAGCGTAAAGAATCATCACTTATTCGTACACAATTGGTTTTGCTTATGTGGAGTAACTTATACCAGCATCTTAAAAAATATTCTTATGTTTGAGTGTTTGCTAACTCTAGCAGAATTGTTGCTTATGAAAAAGTACATCGTAAAGGTACTACAGCAATAAATATCCTGAGGTATGCTCTAGCCTTCAACTATAAACAGTGGATGCTGATCAAGGTTCTAGAACGCATCGCAATAAATTATTGATCTAATTTTAGGTCACATGATTATAAACATCAAAAACGTGACACAACTAACATATTGTAGCTAGAAATAAGATTAATTCGGGTACATATGTCCATACGGAATTAAAATAACGGCTTACATAACGCATAGTAACGTCTCTACGATCGTTCAAATTAGCCTCGAACGAGGGGTCCATCAATAGCGTTACCCGACGAACAAGTGCTTTTATTTACATTTCGCTGACGACTGCTACGTAAACAAAGTAGACAGCGTCGCACAACCGACACATCGCCTTCGAGGTGGGGATCACTTTGATCGAGTTTGAAGAAAAAAACGTATTGCTGTTGCTGCTGCTGTCGCTGGCGCCTGCACAAACCAGAGTGGTACCAGTTGCTGGAACAAACCGTGTCGTATTTTGTTGCTAGCAGACCACGGGATAGTGAAGAACACTAATTGTTGCAGCTGTGGCGTGTGCCGTTCATATTCGTGGCGCTCGAGTGGCTTAGTAACACCGTAGTTCGGGATCGGTGCAAAGGCCTCGCGGACTACCACCTGCGGTGTCTGCGCAATGGACGCAGCAGGTGACGGCATTGAAAAGACCGCGGTGTCTGCGGAAAGATCACCGGAGGCGGTGGATGGCGCAAACTTTCGGGCAACCGAAAAAGGTTCACCGCCGACCGAGGGGCCCATTCTGCCCGACCAGATGGACGAAGCGTCGCTGAATCCCCAGTTGCTGGACCAGCTGAACGAACAGTTCGCCAAGCAGATCCAGTTGGCCGAAAGCCAGGGGATGGACGATCCGTTCAAGGTAAGTTCAGAACCTCAGAGCCACTCGTACGCGCTCGACGCATGCGTCTCGAAGGTCACCCTCGTCGCACCGTACGCAAGGGCCTTATTTTCGCTGTTGCATTAGAATCGGTTGGCTGTCGTTGTTGGTGTCTTTTCAATACCCTCCTCCTCCCGGGGGTAGTAAGACTCGGTTTTTTAATTGTTTGCATCCTTTGTGGCCAAAGAATGGGGCACGTGGCAGCGCGTTGCATTTATGAAACCTAAGAAGGGATCCATAGATGTGTGTGCAAGTACACGCAGCCTACTAATTTATTTGCCGTTTTCATTGTTCTTTCGTTCCTACGGGTGACGCCGATGATGGTGTTAACTTTCATGATGTGCTACTAGATCCGCATCTACAACGATTGGGTCAACAGTCTACGGTCGCTCAACACCGAGCTAGTTCAGTCGCTGCGCGAAATGCAGGACACCTGCATGGAGCGGATGGCACTGATGCGAGCCGCCTACCTAAAAGATCTGGTACGTTTCGGTCCGGACATCCGGCTGAAGCGCGTGGAAAACACGACTGCACTCACGGCGCCGCCGGCTGCTGGGGAAGAAATTATTTCTCTCGAGCTCACCTCAAACTACCCGATCGTGCCGACCACCGATCAGATGCTGCTGCAGGAACTGGACATTAAGTCACGGTAAGCGAACTTCACCATTGAGTCTGTGATCGACGTGTAGTCACCACCATCCTTTGTTTTCTTTAAGGCAAATCGCAGAGTTGCGGAAAGAGCTGGACGATAGCTGCACCCTGGTGGATCAGTTGCGTAGCATGACCAAGACGCGTGAAAACCAGCTGGACGACAAACGTAAAGAGATAAACATTCTGCGCCATCAGATCGCCTCCCTGGACGAGCAACTTCTGAAGGCGAAAACGGTAACTTTTGTTCCGCGGGGGAAGTTTGTTCCCCTTGGTGTATTTGTTTTCGTTCAATGATGGCAAACTCCGATGCGACTTCCATTGCCTTCCTATGCAAACGGAGGAATGGAAACTCGTACTCCCTTAAAGTTGGCAATGTTTGCTCATTTCATACGTGTTCTCCACGTGTTCCCGATCTGTATCTTCTTAAAACAACTAGTCCGCAGCGGCCACGACTGACAATAAGAGCCTTATTTCGGAGATCACCGATCACCACGATAAGATAACGTTTTTGCGGAAGAAGTTAAAAGAGCAGGAGGACAAGCTGCGCCAGGCCAACACAGCCATTTACTACCGGGATCAGGTGATCTCCCAGCAGCGGCACGAAATTAAAGTACTGACCGAGGTATCGATTTCCTTTCCACATTGGATATTCGGGTTGGTGTGGTGGTGGTTGTAGATTTAGTTATGCACCGGTGTAAGGATTGTCTAATAGACACTAAACTTTTGTTCAGTCCTTAGAGAGTGCATCGTTGTTTTCCGAACTATACGACGATGATAGCCGTTGGAGTGTTTAAAGCTTCGCTTGCTCGTTGTGTAGGAACGAGGGCCGTGTTGTGGATTAGTTCTGGCGATGTTGATGGAACTGAGGGCGTACTACAACCTTTTTGATTAAAGAAGAACGCATTTCTTGTCATGGTGGCAAGGATTTAACACAAAATTGCGAAAATTTCAGTGACATGTATACTAACAATGGCAGCCGAATAAAATAGCTTTTCAGTTTATGTATCTGCCTGAGTAACAATAATGTGCCTAGTTCTGATACTCAATGCTCCAACAAATAATAACCTTTATTACTCATTGATTTCATTGTTTTTTTTGGTTTTTTTTAAGAACGTCAATTCACATTCCACCACTGAAGAAAATCCTTCACAGGATCCTTCCAAGGAAGCATGCCAAGCAGTATCGGACTGCTCGTTTTATTCGACTGAGATGAATGCGTCAAAAGAAGACACAACGCTCCTCACGGGACACTTATCTCAACCGCTCCTCGACGGTATCAGCACGATCCAACGGCACAGTGAGACCGAATCGGAATGCGTACGGACGCTGAAACAGGAACTGGCCGAGTTGCGGGCACAATTGCAAGACTACAAACGGGTCCACGGAAATCATCGGCCTTCGTTACCGATGAGCGACGGTAGTGATTACCAGTGCGCCGACATGATAAAAGCTCTGCTGGGTCTACGGGGAGCCTGTGAGGAGCTGCTGCAAACGACCGGTAAATTCTGCGGCGACGAGCAGGAGCTCTCGGGGGGCTCCTTTAGATATGACGACGAGCTGATCGAAGCACTGAGGGCACGCTGTGAGTTGCTGTGTCGCCGGTTGTCCGAGCATCAGGTTTGTGCGTTGGAGCAGGACGAAGGCATCGGCAGTACCAGCATATCCCGGCTGGAAAACTGTAGCGAAATTCAACACAACGCTGAAGGCCACCGGGTGGAAGCGGATTTGTATCAGGAAGTCGTGGTACAGTTAAAACGATTGGTAAGTGAAGATGTAAATTGGTTTCATTGTTTTTTTTGCGTCTGGTCGAACACACTGTGATAAATAGTTGGTACCATACACGTACTCCTACGAAAATAGCTCTGTTAGTAGGCTGGTTATCAAGCGACCATTTGACCTGGTGCCTTAGTTCAAGTAAACAGGCGCCTTTCATCACCTCTACCCGGAGTAAACAGTTTTCGATTTCCGACTTCTACGGTGATTAATCTCTCAACCGTCGTGTGGTTACAGCTCCCGATAGAACATCCCTTTTTTGGGAAGCTATTTTTGTAGACCACTTGCGGATTGGAGTAATTACGGCAAGCAGTGCACGAGAACGGTCTGGAATTGGTATATTATGGGGATACCGGGGAAGTGAATGGGTGGAATTCTTGTACTGGGGATGGCCTAAGGAGACACACCGCTACCAATGGAGCAAATCGAGTGGTGGTCCATGTTAACCCAGTTTCTACTTCTCGCCTTTTTCCCGGCTTCACCAAACGACTGGTGAATGCCGTAGCGCGACGGCACGAGATGCACATCTCACCGGGATGGCGCAGTGACAACCGTCTATTTTGGAACACAGACACACGGTCGAGCGGCTACAGTGCTGTTTCTTGTTGAACGCCCTCCCTACTTCCTGTTCGTTGGTCGATGTGTTCCATGCCTTCCATCGCAACGTGATGTTTTGCGTACTCCAAGCGCCGTTGCTGAATCCTCCCACGATGGTGTTGAAGTTGTAGGTAAACCGCGCAGGAACCGGTGGCGGTGGCTATTTATACTGTACTCTTCGTATTCCCTCCACCACCTTCGTCACTCCATCGGGACTCGGCGGTAAACGAGTGTTAATTTACAAGCATTATTGAACGGTAGCTGTATGTTTAGTAATTAGTACTATTTAGGGCATAATGGACCGGTACTGGCAGACCTACTTGAATGGGTTCGACATTTACGGACTGATTGGAGGAGCTGCTGGAGAATTTGCACAAACTCTGACGTGTGCACACTACGATTCCAGGGTCCCGGTGGTACGTAAAAGGTGGTGTAAAATATTTCACCTTGAAGTGTTAATCGGCTGGAATGATGGGACACGGTTAGTGGAAGGCACATTTGCGTGAAATTGTAACAACGCGAGGGGCAGCTTCCTTCACGGTCTTTCTGTGAGAAACGGCTTTGTATATCATTTATCTTTTTGGAAGTTCAGATTCTATTTGTGCAACACATTCGATGCTAAATATTTCCTCTTTTAAACAGCTTCGCCAGATGTTGTTGGGTGGTTCTTTGCCATTGCTTTGCAATACCTTTTTTCACATCGTCGAACTTCATTGCCTTGGGATAAACGTAGTGAGTCATGATTGATCTATGCACGTTCTCGAAACTCTGGCAAGGGTATATCGTAGTCAAGGGGATGTCGATGGGAGATCGATCGAAATTTACGGTGTGTTGCATTAGCGCGGTTCTTTTCGGTGCAGCTTCTCGAGCGCCAACCAAAATACCGGCCTACAGACGGTGTGGAAATCGGGAGCTAATAGTCAATTAACCAGCATATATCGTGCTCGCAACTCTCCTGTGTGCGTACTTGCCTAAGGCGAGGTGAAGGAATCGAGGGATATATTAGATCTTCGTATCTTTTTCCCATCGGACCATGGTTAGTTATTTTCGGAACGTGCAAGTCTACGACTACGTACACCCCCATACGATTCCTCGAGTGGTTCCAGAGCGAGCACGAACATCGATCACTTAAGAGGTCCGGAATGTAGAACCGTACGTTTGAGAGGGTCTCGGTTCCTGCTCGCGAGTTTTAAACACGAAGACATTTTATTGCATCGCGCATGATGTGGCCGAAGAAAGGGTGTGAGCAGTCCGATGGCGTTGTTTGTAAACGAATCCGTGGGATGTCATACCGGCATCAGTCGTTCGGGGTGCTAGAGGAGACCATCAACACCTACGCCGTGCGTTGCGGTGCGTTCAGAGTAATCGTCCACTCAAAGAGGGAAGAGATCGAGCACGTAGAGGTTTCCGATGCACTTTTGCGCTAGGCGTGAGGAACACAGCCTCTACCTACGATTTCTACTCTTTTGAGGGGACAGATTGAAAGAACTGTGCCGCTGGGTGTTCAAAAATAGCCACCCTCCCGTTCGCTTCTAACTAGAACTAGGCGTAGTCTGTGCGATATATGCTCCCGGTTGCATCTGTCGACGGTACTTTACGCATGGCGTTCAGGGGAAAAGGTACTGCAATGGGTCTTCGTTGTTTCTAAATCCGTAGAGTTTCAACATGCGCTCTTGTTCAGCATCTTTGGTGGATACTTTTCGTTTCACCCTAGCAAGCAAACGTGCCGGTGTTTCTCCTCCGCCCAGTTGTCTAGTATTATTTTTGCCGGTCAGTATCTCCTTTCCATCCATTTAGCTCTCTGTATGCTCTCTCCAAACACCGGGTGTGAGGGTCCTTTGCATCTCTGAGATGCGCTTGATTTAGTTAGTTCGCGGATCTCTTGACGGTATGTTCGTGCGTTTCGTGTATCGTGACGACGGTTGTTCGGGGTTTACCTTGATGAACATTGAATACGCGGTGTTGCGCAGCATCCCAATTTCCATACGATCTCGTGAGGTGTAGTGGTTTCATTAAGGGGGTCGAATTTATGTAGAGGAACTGTGAATGGACTGTGCGTTTAAATTAATATAATCCGTTGTGTGTACTTTGACTGTGTGAAGAGTGTGCAGTTGAGTGTAGTTAATCGTTAGCAAACAAGCCAAGACAGGAGATCATATCACACCATGACTGTCTTCCAGCTAGGAAAGGACAGCAACAACAGTGCCAGTGAATCGCTCAGCTCGCTGTCGCTCGGCCTGGACGAAGGTTGTACACTGCAGGGTCTGATCGACGACCTAAAGAAGGAGATCGAATCGAAGGATCTGGTACTGCGCGATCGTCATGCCGAGCTGGAACGATTGCAACAGGAATTGGGCAACCGGGAACGCCAGCTTGGCCTCTGCCGGGCACGCCAAGAGTCGATCGATGACGAAAAGCTCACCCTTCAGAAAAAGGTACGGTTTTTATATGCAAGAGTAGCCACACGCAACGGAAGTGAAAAGTAAATTGCAATCTGTTCTGTTTCTTTTGTGTCGGCGTCAACAACAGATCACAGCGCTGGAAGAAACGGCGGACGATCAAGGCCGGATCATCGCGATGCTGAACATGGAAAAGTCGAAGCTTGTTCAGCAGTTGGAGGATCTGAAGGAAACGGTAAGGGGTTTTCTCGCACATTTCGCACACGTGTCTGTGTGTGTTGTATGGTTAGTGAGACCGTTTTTCTTTCTTTCATTTTCCGCCCGACAGCTGCAACAGTATCGGGATAATTTGCAGAAGACTAGCGAGGAAAAGATCATCATCGAGGACGAGGTAAGTGTTGTGATTGAGGTTGTATATTTTTCATCCGCGAACGGGAACGCTTTTCCTGCATTCGGTGTGTCGTTTGCATGGTGATAGACAAATGAAGCTGCGCAAGCTACGAAACAAACGGTCGCCTACTGCGCACGATCGTTGAGGGAATAGATTGAGCAAACTGCAACGGTCTTGTTGATGGAAGTTTATTTTCTTTCCGCCTTTCTGCCATTCCCTCTTTACGGTTAATTATGGTTCTAGAAACTACCAAGTTGAATGAGAGATTATTATTGGGTTTCTTTCGTTTTACAAATTGGTGAATTTGTTATGGATCTTCAGAGGATGATTTGTTCTGCTAGATTAAAGTCTAATGTATTTTTTTTGTTTTCGTACACATTTTCCCCACACGCGCTGCTGGACCGGCTGCCCCTTATCCAGTGCAAAAATCAACTCGTCACCATCTCCAACCTGCGCGTTGCCCTCGAGGAAACGAAACGCAACGGCAGCTCATCCGTGAGTTTATTTTCCGGCCTCCGTTACAGCCAACCGACTTCGTCGTCGCCGTCGCATGCGGCGCACCGTATCGGCCATCAAAGCATTTGGCCGTACAGTAGTAGTAGCGGCAAGGAGCATGATGATGCCTCCGTCGAAAGAACCCCCAGTGGCAGTGTGCACCGACAGCTGCAACCACAAATGACCTCAATCTCTGCCTCCACTAACCCCTCGGCTGCCACAACTAACAGTCCACCTTCCGGCGCAGTCAATAGTAACGCTTCCGCCAGTCCCGCAACGGGAAGTGGCAGCACGGGGGCCACCGACTATTGGACCGCGATTGGACGCGCGCTGTTCAGTGGCTTCGACGCGTAAAGGAAACGGATTGTTTTACCTTTCCCCTCCCGGTTTCCCAAAACGCCAAAAAACCAACCTTGCCTCATTCACACGCGCTTGCTGTTGACCCGTGGAACATCTTGTTGACTTTTTGCTGTGACGATCATTTCCCTAGGAACTAAGGAAACCTTTTTTGTTTTTTTTCGAATAAGACTTTTTGGAGACAGTAGTATTATACGACTTCGGGTCCCTTTACGGGTGTCCTAAACTGATCGCGAATAGCATTTTGTTAATTGTTATCTTTTAGCGTGTAGGTAGAGAGATAGGATTACAATCGTGTTTGTTTTTTTCTCTTGAATTATTGTTGAATTTCTAAGCCATGATTTTATACGCAATACGTTTCGTTGAGTGCGTACTTCATCATTAATTTTAAACACATTTTCTCAATTTTGTTGTTTTATTTTCAATTTCCGTTTCAATTGCCGTAATAAATTATTTACCAGGTATTGATAGCGTACTAATTCTGTTAACTGTTGAACAAGTTTCATTTTATTCTTAAACGGTTAAAACATTAATATTCTCGCCTTTTTCCAGTTTGGTAAGTTTTACGGCGGGTTTTGTTAACGAAAGCCTCCAAAAGTGGGACAGTCCTGGTGGTGCCTACAATTGCACTTCCCTATTCTGCTCTTTAAAATTAATGCTAATTTCTTGCAATAGGTAAATGTTCTTCACGAACTGGTGGAGAATCTTCAGCTGGAAGTTATCCTACTCAGTGAGCAGCTAAACGACGCCTTTAAAGAGGTATGTAGGACGGACGGATAAAGTTAAAATTTGAAACGTGACAGACGGCGTGTGTGGGTACTAATGGAAAATAATGCTCGACCGACAGAACGTGGCCAAGGACAACGAGCTGGACCAGTACCGTGACTCCAATCTGCAGCTGCGTTGTCAGCTGGCTGACCTGAGCCGTGAGTTTGGTGACCTGAAGGACATTTCCGATGCCGTCGACATCCGGCAGGAGGTGAGACATATTTATTTTACACTACTTCTCTAAGCCACTAACGCGTTGCAGTAAAACCCATTTATCAACGAGTCGGTTCTGTGTCAATGCGCCCGTTTGGGTGTTGCTACAGGGAAAAACTACTGCCGGAAGAAATTACTGCATGATTTGTATCCTCCCGACCACCTTTTCCTTTCTTTCGTTCGACACTTTGCCCTAAGTATTTCCTAAAGTGTCGCGTTGACACAGTAGTGCAACTGTTTGACGATTGAGAAATCATATTCTATCGGCGCTTCGGCACGGTTTTATGGGTCGGCTAGATGTTTGAATTTTGGCGCACCAAACGTTTCAATCGTCGTAAACGTTGTCTTGCGGCCTAGAACCTCAGGGAGGGGAGTAATGGGAGAAAAGAAACACACCCACGCCAGCGAATGGTAGTAAAATGATTGTTTCCCTACGTTCATCGATTGCAAGGTTTCCTGTTCCTTCCGCTCTAGTCTGCAAAATATTTATGGAACAGGTGGAAGGTGGTAGCACCGTTCCGATGGGGGGAAGCGAACGAAAGAAAGTGTAAGTTTATCGCTTGTTGCTCCGGATTGTGAAGGATATTGCAAGCAACGGAGGAAGGTTTCTCATTGAGGGTGAAGTTAAACGGAGGAGCGGCTTCGTCACCTCGGCTTGGTACAATTTTTTCCCTCCCATGGTCTCAGTGATGTCCTTAGCGTGGTAAATAACCCATCAACACCAAGCCCACCAAGAGGGTCTGGTTTCGCACTGCGCGACCCCGCCTTCGTCGAGTTCATGCCAAAGGATAATCAGATTTTAATCGTACACACTTCCTTTCGTTTACAACACAAGCTGGGTTGGTTGGCGGTGGAGTTGGGGTCGGAAATGGCGCCTTTCACCTTTCCTCCCTCTGTTCCTGGCTTGTACTCCTTTTGACTCGAGCCACCGAACGAAGAATCGGTTCGAAAAGCTCTAAAGAGCTGTACGCTTTTGCAGAATCGGTTCACAGCCGAAGAAAGCAGGTGGTAAATGAATTATAATTTCACGGAAAACTGAAAGGCAATAAATAGGGTGAAAAAGTGGTTGGTTCCTCCTGCCGCGTCCTGCGGAGGTGCAGGTAAACATCAAATGGAACGTGGTATCTCTTCCCAGGCACGCAAACTTTGCGTTCCAATTGTGTACCTGTCAGGAGCGAAATAGATTCGTTAACTTCGACACGTCTGGTCGATTGTTGTGGGACAAAAAACTAATGTAGCGAACTGCAGTGAAGAGATAGAGAGATACATGATTCTCACACGATCGCCCTTTTTTGCTGATACAAATCGGTCGGTAGAATTTTTACCGTTTTAATTGAAATGATCATTCCGAAGACCCAAGCAGCATTGACCTATAAAATAAAATTTGCACGACCAGAGAACCATTCTTATGTTTTACGATACTATTAGAAAACTCGGCGAAGCGATTTTATCGGGATATAAGAGCAAAAGTTGCTCCACCAGCGGGAAAAGGAGCAATCACCCACGACTTTGTTGCCCCTGAAGGGAAAAATGGAATTTCGATTCAATTACCTTCGCCCAACGGATTGCTTGGAAACAAAAGTAATGGAAAAACTTTTCCTCTACACATGATGATAACTTTTTAATAACTTCTCTTCCATCGCCCAAGTTGGCACAACTTATCGCATGATTTTACAGTGCGAAATTCAGCCCGGGTGGACGGTTTGTGTCCGCTAGGCTCTGGGTTTATGTTGCGCCCTGCAAGGTTGCATCGGGAGCGACAATCTATCAACGTAAAAAATGCGGTTGAAAGTAAACGTGCTGAACCACCAACATTACAGCACGAGTTCCCTCTGGTTGGCACGAAACAATGGCACGCGCATTTCATCTCCACCCGGGAATCTACGGGGGCGAATTCTGCGAGGCGAAGGTGGACGAAGGACTCGTATGCACTTCATTCATTCGTTTTTGGGTCAACTGTGGAAAAGCGTCGTCTACACCAGGCCACTACGGGGGAGGCTCCCTTTTTCAGAACTTCGTGACTTCCACGCTCTCCCTTTCCATTCGTGTTGCTGTTTTTCGCGCGCTCACCGGTGCAATGTCCTGCGTTCCCGGATTGCGATTGGAATTGGATTTATTGCTACATTGTTGCTGTGGTCGTGACCATATCCTACACTGTCTTTCACCCCACCGCTTTTTCCTGCCCGGCGGGGCGGTGTGTTACGTTGACGGATTGGTGCTAAGGCTCAGAGACCACGGAATCCAATGTTATGTTGCCCAACGCCTCTCTCGTTCCTTCTATTCTTGTCCTGTTTTGCACACTTACCACGAACACCGATGTCGGGAAAATCTTGTGCTTTTGTGACTTGGGGGCAAAAGGAGGCGGAAGAGGATCGTAGGCTGCTCCGGGCAAAACATCAACAACTTACGACGACGAGGCGACGAAAGGACATAGCCACGAGGAGGATGATCAGCGAATGGAGCGAGTTCGCTTTTAGTTCTAGTTTGACTCCGGTCGGGAGCGGACACTTTGTTCGGTGGCGTGCAAGTTCGTTTTATATTTCATCCTTTTAAAGATCTATCCTGTTTAATTAAATTCTGAGTACTTTATCTAAGCTGGATAAAATTTTTAAAACTGTTCTACGAAAGCCAAGGAAGTCATTTTAAAAGAAGTTTTATCCAAAAAATATAGGTTTTCTTTGTTGCAAAACAAGTAGACAATCGAAAGCTTTTAGTGTAGGTATACTCAAAGTCCGTTAGTAAATGTGCTGTGCGGGAAGTTGAACGAAGCATGCTGTGACTAACCTACACCAACAAAAAAAAGGACGCTAACCAGGACCCTTTAGGTACATTCGACCGACCGACCGATTCAATCCGTTTGTTTCACGGTAGTGTTTTGTTTTTTCTAGATTCAAACGAAACCGATTACAATCGAGAACTCCATTATACGCCCCCGGACCACGTCACGCGGTGTCCACTGATTTTGTTTGTTTAGTTTCGTTCGTCTGAGTACAGTAGACTCCCGATCATTCGTGGTAATGAGTCGCACCGTTAACATGGCCAATTCAGCTTAGGATTCGCGAAATAGTTATAAAACATATTTAAATTAATTTCAATCAATGTGTTCAAAAGAAGTTCAGTTATGTGTAATATAATGTAGCCCCTTTCTTTCTACGCTTAATTGACTTTTATAAACGAACCAGTTGAAAAAAACAAACAAGTTTAAAAAAAGGCTGGAACAGGAAATCCGCAAATGAATACCCGGGAGTCTACTGTAAAGTCGCTTCAGGGCGATGGCTGAATGATATCCGGTCCCTGTGACGAAACCCCGCGAAAGACAACGGTCCTCCGGATGGCGGGTAGAATCCTCCACTGGTGGTTTTGTGATCCCCCGTGTGTTTTATTTAGTAAAGTAATATAGTCCTGGATCCGCTTACGGGTCGGGAAATGTTGCTAAAAATCGTGGGACGAGCGAATCGTCGTAAATGGGAGCGTTCGTATTTCATTTCCGGGTCATTTACGCCTTCGATTCGTGGCGTGCAAGTGGGTATTTTGTGTAATCGGTTCCGTTTGGTCGGGTTTCGCGTGGTTTTTGTTGTTTTACTGTGTGTCAGAGGCGACGTGATGATTATTTTAGTCTATTGATTTGTTACCACTGTAGGAATGTGTTATGGAAACTTTTTTTTACGTACACTCCGGGGAAATCTGCAGTGCACAACACGCGAGAAAAATACAGCAGAGTGGTTATTATTGAATGTTTTGGGTTCAATATGTTCGTTTAAACACCTTGTGATTTTAGAATTTATTCAGCTTGATCAATAAATAGGTAAAGTAATATAATGTTTTATAAAATTTCTGTTGTAGCTGAATGATCAGAAACAACGTGTATTCGCCTTGCTCAAGGAAGATGTAAAACAGCTACAGGATCAGATGAATGGCGTCCGAGGGGAGATAGTTTCAAGGCAGCAGGATTTGGGAAACTTGAACTTCTTCCGCGAAAAGTGTGCCGAAATGGTAAAACAAAACAAACGGAAAACTTTTGTCGTATTGGTGCCTCAGTGATAATGCACATTGCACATTTCAGGAGCGACTCCATGAGCTAGAACTGAGCCAGCAGCGTACTAAGCATTCCAACGAGCTGAAGCAATTACGGCGGGAGATCGAATCGCTTAGCAATCAGCTGGTCAGTTCTTCGGACACAGTAAGCGACACATGTGAAAGCAAAAACTCGTGTAAGAAGGTTTGCACATTGGTTAATCCTGTGTTGTGTTGCAGAGTCAGCAGCACGAACAAACGGTGGAAGCATTAGCAACGCTGCAGACCACCATCTTGAAGCTTGACGAGCACAACCGTGTACTGCAGAAAACGATTCAATCATACCAGGACAGCGTGGTGCAGCTGGAGCAACAGTTGGGTGGCTCGCAGCATCAGCTTTCAACGACCAGACAGGAGCTGGAAGAGTTACGTGATCGGTGCAACGTGCAAGAGGACAAACTTGTAGCTCTAAAATCGGAGAAGGACCGGATCGCCGGCGAGCTGGTGGTACAGCGGCGGATGTGCAAGTGTGGCATAAACAGTAATCCCGGTTCCCGAGAAAGGGTAGGGCTCGCGATTGCGACCTTAAAACTTCCAACATTTTCCTAATGTTTTGCTTTCCTTCCAGGCAAAAACACCACTTTCTCACTCGCTGCAGAAACAGTTGGCTCAGAAAACGCTGGAAGCAACCCGAGCCCAGGAAGAGCTCGCTCAGCGCATCGAAGAATGGAAAAAGCGCGAAACAGAGTACGTGAACCACCGGATACAGGCGACGGAACAGACAACCGACCTGATTGAGCAGCTGAGCGAGTTTAAGGGCCGTAATAGCAATCTGGAGCAGTCGGGGTACATGAAGGACGAGCTGATTGAGCGTTTGCAGCAGAGTCTGCGGGACGTTAACCGAAAGCTTGCCATAAAACAGGATCAGCTGGTAGAGGTGGAAGCAAAGAATGTTAGGTAAGTATCATGGGCTTTTCTAGAAAGGTACAACAACTAACTGTGCTCTTATGTTTTAGTTTATCCGATGCTCTTGAAAGGGCGCGTCAGGATGCACTGGCATGTGAAAAACGCTGTATGGAGGAGCTCAGCAACGTCCGGCGATGTTCGATGGATCAGAAAAATCAGCTGCAACAGTACGAGAGACAAATAAATCGCCTTCGCGCGGAAATAGACAATGTGCGAGAAAAGAGTGAACAAATGTCTAGTGAAGTAAGTGTGTTTGCCAAACCTGCTTCGAACTTGTCTAGATTGAATGTTCACACTTTTGTTCTACTTTTTAGCGCGATGCATTGCGTGATGAATCTCAAGGCTTGCGAGAACGGTTGGCATCGTTCGAGGGCAAACAGAGTGCGCTTTGTGAGGTGATCAAATCGAATCAGGATGAGCTGGCATTCAAATCATCCCGTGTGATGGTAAGCATAACGCTGCCACTTAATTTACTAATTTACTAATATCCCATTATCCTCACGACAGGAACTGGAAGAAATGCACCGCCAGCTTAATCAAAACTATCAGCAGCTCAAAAGCTTTCATGAAGACCTTAGCAAGCAGTTCCACCGCGGGCAGCAGGAGATCGAGCAGCTGAAGGAAAGCTCCAAAAAGCTGCTGGAGTTTAAGCAGCAAACGCTGGCCACGAAGGAGCTGACGCGCAAAAGTGTCGCTGAGTGGAAGGAACGGGAGGCCCAACTAAGCCAGGAGATTGTTCGACTGAAGAAGCGCACCGAAATGCTCGATCAGGATCGGGCCAAACTGATCGGCAAATTGCAGGAATATCATCGGGATAATACGATCCTTGGAAGGCGCGTGCATCAGCAGCAGCAGCAATCGCAACAGCAGCCACCTCCTCGGCAGCATTCGCCCTACGACGACAATCGGAGGTGAAGAATGTTTAGGCAAACGATGGGGTGTATCTAGGACAAACCCATCGTAATTTACCGTTTTTTGTGGTGTGTGTTGTTTTTGGAGAGATTCGTGATAACATGGAATTTTCGTTTTTAATAAAGACTAACCTGTATTCGTTAGGAAATTTTTACGTACATCTTGATCAACAATCGTTTTTCTATAAGTTACCATTTTGGGATATGGATTAGCAAATATTGTAGTACCTATAAACTATCCAACTTTCTTTTCTTTTGTAGAAGTTACAATCTCACGCCCCTCCATCAAACGTTCTACCCACCGGAAGCGTACAAACTGGTTCGATCCAGCAGCGATCCCAACTGTAATGAGGTTTGTAAAGAATGTTTGCGACGTAAACAATGTACAAAAACAAATCCAACTCATTCGCTTTACCAATTTCAGCCGGACGAGTTGTTACAGAAAGTAGAGCTTACGTGCAATCAGCTGCAGCAGATACGAAAGTTCTGGCACCAGGGTCTGAAGGAAGTGTTTCCAAATGATTCTTAGTTTTGATTACTAATGACCAGCATCGACAGTAGCCCACGTTTGCATTTTTCCTGCCATTTTATTGTTTTATAGAGAAACTTTTACAAATTTAGTTAGGTATTAGTATCTGTAAAATTGTCAGTGTACGGTAGAATAAATTGAACGGTTATATCTGTAAATAAAAACTGGTATCTTATTTTGCTGCGAGGGACCTCCAGCAACACTTTTCTGGAGACATTTATCCAACTCAATATTTGCACTAACGGATGCTCAGACACAGTGCAAATCCTATTTGGACATGTTCGAGCATGTTCGTACTAAATTTTATTGCTTTCTTCCAACCCAATGGAATTTCTTACCCTTCAATTTCGGAGGCGTTGTTCAGCGACACATTAAAAACCATAAAATTTAACTTCAAATCCGCCAAACAGGCTGAAAAGAGTGAGTTAGAGAGAGAAACATAAGCCGGCAAAGGAAAGCATACACCGGCATCGAGCGGGAGAGTGAGAAAGAACGAAAACAAAACTGCTCGAAAAAACATATGATCGTCGAACCGATTCGAGCACAGTGCTCGACGTTGAGTCAACAAATGTCCGATCCGAACCGGTTAACCGTTAACGTTATACCAACCAAGGTTTCTGTACGCTCGTCAAATCCACATATTTATTTCAAAACCTAAGAATTACGGAAGAATCTTTGTTTAATTAAGTTGTTTGTCTACAAAAGTCTATTGGTCTAATGCAAAAAATGACCAAGGAATTAAAAAGTTATCAACAAATTGGCTATTTCAAGCTGTTACCAAGGTTTTTGAAGTTTGTTTATAAGTTTGCCACGGCTTCTAGTGGTGGGAAAATCAAATCCTCTTCGGACGAATCTTTCGATTCAAATCTATTCTGAATCCGAATCCGACTCGGCTTCGTTCTTCCCCATCCCCCTGCATCGGAGAAATCCGCAAGCGGTTGAAAGATGTTTCAGTCGTGTTCGAAAGCTCGAGTTGAGCGGTCGTGCGTTGCGTTCGGATAGACGGAAATTATCGCAGCAAGTGTGGGCAGTGGAAATTCGCGAGAAAAAGAAAATCGTGTGTGCATTGGGTTTTTTTACCGTTTGCCAGGAGATTTGCCGGGATTGCGGCCGCTGTTTCCTTTGGTAATTATGTGGTTGATGTGTAAAGTTTGTTAGGGGTTTCATACAAAACTTCCTGCCTCCGATCCTTATCACTACGGTGTTAATCATAAAGTCACAGTGAGCTGTTCTTGCGGTTTAGTCTAAATTTAGTTTTGGAAAATTTACATCCGACTAAATCAACGAGTACTAGAGTTTAATATGGCGAACAGTTATTTTTTGTGCCGTATGTTTCCAGGATGCGTAACGAAAGTGTGTAAATGTGCTTAAATATTGGAGTTGATTGGTGCAAGGTCACCACCGTTTATTTTAAACATATCAGATCGATTTCTTTTTTGCTTGCAACGTTCTGTAATAGTGCAAAGTAGTTCTTAAAAGAATCGATTCTGAAAGATGCTCCATCCAGTGCCATTTGTTTTCTCTACGTGCTACCAAACGGCCGTTCAGCTGTTTTCATCTCGTCAGCGTCAGATCTGCCTGTAAACGCAAAGCTTACCTGCCAGGTAGTGAGCAGCACCACCGGAAAACAGAGGAAAATTCTCTTTGCCTCGTGGAAAACCGCAATAAAAACGCTCACTTTCCTTGGCGTGCAATCGATTAGAGGGGCGTTGGGTTCGTGCCTGATGACGGAAGTAGCCGCATATTTTTCAGCGTATGCGTGACCGTGGGAAAAACTCCTACCAGGGAACACCGGATCGATAGTTTCCGTTGCCAATGCCAAAGGAGTGACATTTGCCCATCTGGTGGGAAAGGAAAAAACAAGGATTACGGAAATGGGTTGACTGGGGTCAAGGTGGTCATTTTTCACTTTCCCATAGGGAAACTGAGCCCATAATAAATATTGGCCGCAGTTTTGGAGCACGTCATCTAGGTGACTTTGTTCTCGAAGAGAAATCCCCTTTTCATCCGGTTGCGAACTGGCAAATCACGATTTAATATTTAGCAATCGGTCGTTTTATTTTCTATCAACTCCGGCTATGACTACGAAAATTTATCACTTACTTAGTATTGGTATTTTTTGATCACAGAATCATCTTAGCAGCCCACGGATGGGAAGCGAACAGGAGGATTGATTTCGAAGGGTAGAGCCTTTTGAGAGTGATCCAAGTTTTAGTGACAGCAGCGTCTCCTGCGGCCAGTATTCGTGTACGTGTACTAAAACAACGCATATAGTGGTTCTAAGTGGTTCTTGCAAAAGTTTCAAAGCATCGGAACGTCAGATCAAGTGTCCGTTTCTGCTGGATGCGTGTGCTTACATATGGGCGCCTAAAGATGGTGTGTTTGCCAATTGATAGTGGATGCTTGTTTTGAGATTAGATGAAAATCAGTGTTGTGTGTGTATGCGTTTGTTTCGAGAGTGCGTAGTGCGCGGGTCAAAGTCGATCGTAGTAGTCGGTCACTTCAGTCACTGACCAAGCCAAGTTGGTCCTGAAGCCCGAAAAGTTTTGCTAGGAAACCATCTCTACGGTTCTCGTCGACTAACGCTTTCGCTAACGACGAACAGCCGGTGTCTGAGGTTAACCAACCTTATTTTACTAATTCCGCTGCAAAAAAAGTAACGCGGTTCTGTACAAGAGGAAATGTATTATCCCTGCATGCCTTATATCTGTGTGTAGTGTGTTTTTTTGTGTGTAGTGAATGTGTGATCGAAGCGGAATTGGAATATTTCTTATCCCAGGAGGAGGAGGAGGATTGGAGTGGAGGGCCCGTAGTTAGTTTGTCGTAAATCCTAGTACCAAGAGAGCATGCAGTGTAACCATAATGATGCGCCAGGCAGCAAAAACAGCCCACTGTCGGTGTATTGGCCGACCGATCAGCAACGGCTTAGAGTGTAAGGAGTACGGAGGCACACGCCAACCCACGTGCCAACCGAACCGTGAGGGGTAGAGGCAGGGCCGGGGCCTGCTAAACCCATAGTGTGCATACAGTTCTCATATGACGAACGATCGACCTTAACGATCGTACAAAAAGGTACATATAGTAGCATTCGATCGCGTGGTACTAAAAATCCTTCTCACCGCTAGTGATCCCGAAAAGTGGTGCCCCATCGAGAAGGCCGAGAGCGAGTGAGAGAGAGAGAGTGTGAGGGAGCATGGCGTCGGAAACCGAAACGTCCGTGCCGGCTTGCCCACCGCCACCGGAAGCGCTCCTCGAGCGTGGTGGCCAGTGCCGGAAGGTGTCGTCGAAAATGGCGCCCCGGTCAGACGAGGGTGACGGTGAGCGGGTCGGAAAGATCGGCGGTGGTGGTGTGCGGCGGACGGAACCAACGGTGGATGGTGGTGGGCCGACGGCAAACGGTGGAAGTGTTGGAGTGCGGGGCGCGGTAGTGTGTAGCGGCGGGGTCGGCACGTCGGTGACGCTCGAGGAAATCTTGAAAACGTTCAACGCACCGATCTCCGAGGATCAGGCCTGGGCGCTGATCTTCCAGGCGTCCCGGATGTTTAAGGCGCGACTTCAGGAGTCCGGCTGTAGGCTGCGGGACCTACGGTTGCCACTGCATCCGAATCAACTCCACATCCAGAAGGACGGCAGCTGCTTCGTGACGGCTAAAACAGGTGAGTCCATGGCATTAGGCATAACTGAAGGTTATTAGTATTCTAAGTCTTCTATCAGTTTTATATGAGGAAGTTCTACGGTTATTTGATTTTAAAGTTCAATTCTTTGAGAATTTCAAAACTTTAGGAATAACGGAGATGGTCTTGCCTGTCCTGATTCTCCTTAGAAATATCGTTTTTTTTGTGGGACTGAGTAATGAACTACTAACATAGACAATGTAAACAGTTTAAAATGTCTTCTTTGTTGGGTGTTTTGAGGTATTACTTCAAATTATTTTGAAAATTTAGATTCGAACCCATATTCATAATCATATCAAGTGCAGGTCTAATGGCATTACGCACTACACCAAGGACCTCTCTAAAGACCGCAATCTCTCTAGAGTCTAGACCCCATTTAATATGCTCCACATTTCGATTGAACACAATGGAGCAAACAATGTAAACTTCGAAGTGTTATCGTAAGCTGAGGGAAAACATCACAATTAGATCTTTAAGTTTGCTTGATCGCGCGCAGCTCGGCAACACCTGAGCCCACTTCACCGCTGAGTGTGATTACGGAGCAAATGTCTTTGTTTGGCGCTCAAGTGTCCCTTTTCATGCATTTTGTCTAGCCCGTGCAGCACGTTCGACAAGATATTGGACTCGCGGGTGGACCTCCTCCGAGAGGGGGTAGCAGGTTCAGCGGGTCTTCTTCTTCAGTGGACTAGGATTGTGCATTGAATAGTTAGAATTGCATTTGAAATCCAGGAAATTAAACCGCTGCTCTTTGGCACGGGGTGATAAAGGCGTGAACTGCGACTTGCGGGCGTGCAAGAAAACAAGACTCTTGTTTACTTCCTTCTGCAAGCTTGTTGAGAGAATGTTACTTACTGTTGGTTGAAGTATGAAACACTTATTGAATCATAAACAATTCTGATGTTGCTTGAACACACACACACACCCAACACCACATGAAGTCATGCTCGGATTATTTTTGAAACATTAGCTTCCGTTTATCGCCAATCCGGTGACGCCATCCATTGGTCGTAAATCGGAGGTTGCTCTCTTTTTGTGCACGGTGAAGAATTGTTTGCCACTTTGTTTCCGGCTGATGGCGATCTTTTACTTTGGATTTTTTCTTCCCGCGACGATGTTACAGCTAGCTGCAATCGTTGGCACCGACAACTGTATCAATTTCGAGGACCCCGACGCTCCGCAAACAGCTATGACCTAATCGAACGTCTTTGGCGTGACACATCGAGGCCCCTCGAGGGGAACCATTGCGCGGCAGACATTGTCCTGGTTGGCAACGACTGCAGAACACGCCGACGGTCAAGAGCGCGACAGCTGTCCTAATCTTGGACTAAATCCCATATGGTGGAATTCCCGCGAGACCGAAGAGGTTATAGACCGGCCCGGCACATTGTGGAATCGGGTTAATTTTTTCAAGCTTTTCCGTAGGCTTCAGTGCTTCAGACCTTCTCAAAGAAAACAAGCGGAACTCACATTTGCGCACGGTGAGTTTATGGCTTGAAGGGTAGCATGGCCACACCCGATCTACCACCTTTTTGGGGTGAATAAAACATGTGCACCACATGGGCGTCGTTCTGGTGTGCAGCAGCAATCAATATAATTCTTCATGAACGCCAGCACAATTGCCCACGATGCCCACGGATCCCGCGATGCTGGCCAGTTGAAGCCCGCCCACTTGGGAGCAGAATTTGAAATTGAAGACCAACCGACCACGACTGGGAGGGGAGGTGTTGGAGGGCCGTATTTCAATAAGATTTTGGTCATAGAACCAACCAGCCAAGAGACACACGAAACGGCCCTCCGGGCACCAACTGTGTGGTGCTGCAACATCACGTCGGAAGCTGATTGAACGAATTGATGCGATGGGATCGGAGGCCTTTTTTGTGCCTAGCATAACGTATAAAGACCTCTTTTTTTTCTTGGAGACCAATGGACGTATGCTTTCCCGTTTTTTTTGGGTGCTTTAATTCGAAAAGTGTGTACTTCCTGTTCGCCTTAACTCCAGCGTTGGGAGTTCTAACTTCTTCCGTGGCTGGCAATAATTCGAACACTTTTCTTGATTGGGTTCAGTTGGTTAGCTACCTTTCCTAGGTGTTGGAATTGATTCGGTTAGTTTTTATTTCATCACGCGCAGGAAAACGACTAAAAAAACGCTACAAAAGGGTTCTCGAGTTATTTCGTGGTTCTTCGCTGATGAAGTCATCCACTTTTCGATTTACAGCGGTTAGCGGTGCCAGCTGTTCTCGCCTCTTAGTGCAGATGGCTCGCAACGATGGGGAGAAAATTCTGCTGATTGTTGGAACGTGCGTCGGAAAAGGAAATCAATAAACTACAGCGATGTTGGTGATTGGATATGTGTATGTAAAGAAAACCTCTAGATAAGAACAGACGTGCAGAAATTAGTTCAATTAATGGTCCATGAAATTTACTGCTCGGGAGATTACGGTTAATGCTTCAACAGTAGCTTTGCCCACTGTTTCCCCGTTAAAATTGTGCTGCAAAAAGCAACTTTAAACGTTTTATAAACAGTTCTTCAGATAGAAAAAACTCGAAACAAAACCTTATTTCCGGCGTCCAAGGAAATTTCACAATGTTTACTGTGTGGACACAAACCGGGCGCTGCTTGGAAGACGCAAACAAACTGTAAAGTTTTTGCAGCAACCTAGGTGCAAAGGTGCGCAGAACATACGAGGATAGCAAAAGGGTTGGTATTGTTTGGTGTTGTAGGTGTCTATCAAAATATACACTGCAATATCGCTTGCAAATATATGTGAGGAAGTTATGTACAAACCTCATTTAGACGTTCAAAACGCAGTGAATTTAAGTTATGATCTTGTTACTAATTCTTCCTGCTCGTGAGTGGTACTTACTCGTTTGTCCACCATTGAAACAGAGTTAATAGCACGGAAAACAACTGTAGAGAAAGGCTTGAACGATTCTGCAATGGGGCGAAATGAAGTAGTTTCGGCTCGTTATGAGTTTATTGCACTTCAAAAAGGCAAGTGAAGGTAATTTTGCCTTACTCACAAGTGTACTTACGTACTTACGCCTAAGCAGGTTTCGTTTACGACGAAGGTACTTCATTTGCCTTCCTTGAAGAATATCTCTCCCGTGGTCGCGAAGAGGAAAACATCAATCAAGGGCTAGGCTTACGTAGCATGAACTTGCCCACTCCTGAAGATGATCATGACGGCGATGGGGTACTTTCAATTAACCGCCGAAAGATGCTTTCAGGCTTGGGTTTGGGTCATGACCATCATGATCGATGGTTCGGCGCTAGGAGTTTACCTTCGCGCGGGGATCATCTTCTCATGGTCATGGTTTTTAATAATGAGCAATCGATTGATCCAATCCAGCCGTCGGCCAACGCGCACAGAAACCTTGTCATACTCGCCCTGGACGAAGGGTAGTATTATGGTTTCCCTTCCCGCACGAAGGGCCGGGAATGAAAGGCTTAAGGGTGGACCTAATTGGAAGGAAGTGACTTCCCAACTTCGCCAGTACCCTATCGTCTAACCTTACGGGAAATTTTGGAACTGAGGTAAAGGTACCCCGGTACGAGATTTACGTCACTTCGGGGCACCAGTTGATCGTGCCGTGCGCCAGGGTCAATCATGGTTGAATAAGAATTTCCATTCCCCACCCGCTTTCCGATCGCGTTCCGAAAGAGAAAGTCGATCGATGCCGCGTAATGATCTTGTGGTTCGGCTGCTTGTCGGAAGAGCTTTTTCAATGTCCAGACCAGCGGTTTAGGAGGTTGCAGGACAGCCAGGTTGCGGTTTTCCTTGAGACGAGTTCTTTGCAGGTTGGTGGCACGGTCATCTGCATGGTCATGAAAGTGGTTCTCTTCTGTTTCTTTCTTTCTTCCCATGTAGGATCCCAAAAATCGTTCCATACAAGAGTTAAGAATGAGTCTGCAGAATTAGATTTTGCCTACTCAAATATTCATACATATTGGTTTGGGTCTGTTGGGATGTTATATAATTCATGGTAAACCAAAAGTTTATCCATCAATTTTCCTAAAAAGAAGGACATAGTTTTGCTTTTCTCAGGACTCGGGGAGATATCCAAAGTTTTGGTTATACGTTGACAGTTTCCGGACGCAGCTCTCCACAAATTTCAAGTCCTGCTCCTTGTAGGTGTTTGTGGGTACTTTTTTCTCACAGGTCCAAAAATAGCATGTGACATTGTGGTGAGTACTTTTTACTCTCGCTTTTAGGGTTCATCCATGTTCAATTCCTGCGTTTCCTGCTTTATGAACCATGCTTGTGGTTGCCAGAAGGAATCTTCTGGACAAGTTCCTAGTGCTGATGTGTGGGAAATAAAATATGGCCCGTGAAAGGAAGGTACAGCAATCCATTCCCTTGCAATCAAATATATATCGCATCGTCCCTTACGTTGATGTGAGGGCTCTTCCATCCCGACGAATCTTGTCGACAGATTCCGACACCTTCCGCAGCAGAGTGTCGAGGTGATAGAATATTCCTCCGTAACTTATTGTTCGCCTTTAACGTGGGTCTCGTGATGCCTTGTCTGCTCTTAAGTACTTTTCCCTGAACAAGGAAATGAGATATGCTCACCCATCACAATAAAATCCGTACCGGAGGGGGTCCATACTCTGTGGTTTCAAACCCAAGATGATTCCAAGAAAACACAGCCACTTGAGCAGGTTTTAACCACCTGAAAGGTGAGAAAAGACGAACTCCATGTACTCCCATAGACAGTGGCATAAGTGTGCGGTCACACGGAGTCAGCATCAGTCAGGCGCAGGGAGCAACACCAGCTGCTATACGGTGCCTGTGTACTGTGCGTGTATACGTTAATTCGATGCTTTCGTGGACGTTTTTTCCCCCGTGGATGCATTCGAAATTCTCATTTGAATATATGGAAATCGGGCGGCGGGGTGTACACACTTGAGCTGTGAAAATCACAATTCGAGAATCCTACTCCTTCCGGTTGTGGGCCTGGCGGTTTGCTTTTGCCTCAAATTTTCTCCTTTAAAAAACCTTCAAACAGGCACAAAAATCTTCCTCAACTAAATTGTGAGATCGCTATGAAAAGAAAACAAGAAAATTGTAAGAGGATTTTTCATCCCCGCATTCTTCTGTTGATGCCTTTTAATTGTTAATTGTTAAGGGCACGGTTTTTATGGTAATGGTGCGTTGATTTGCCTTTACTCGACACTTGAGTTTTTACTTTTTTCGTTTGTTTCCGTCAAGAAGCTCACGCTTGTGGTGGGTTTTAATTTTCTTACTTCAGGCGACGGTTGAAGTGCGTGTGTTTGTGAACTCGTAGTAAAAAAGTGATTTATTATCAGCAGTAAATTTAATCATCAAAAACACTTTCTTTAAGCTGCTTATCAGCCTCAGTTGGTATGTTTTTTTTTATTTCTACAGTGAGTCAAAGTTTTGATTTATTTGACATTTTTCTACTTCTTTCTTTGCTTTCTGAAAACAAATTGAGAATCTTTTTCTGAGGTATTTGTTGTAAAATTGAGGCTCAAATTGCGTTTCACCATCACCACATACGCTCGCGGGCAGGTTTGAATGAGTTTTCGGGGAAAACGGACCATCTTGAGCAAGCAAATTCATGTTTCGCCAGAGCGGTAGCCAGTGATTTGGGGTAACTGAATTGAAGGTTCATCCCACTTGCCCACCTCGAGTTCACAATTTTCCAAAGCCCACCAATTTCGACTACCGCATTTTTGCGCGTAGTTGAGCATCTTTTTCGGACACTTTTGGGCTTTATTTTGGAGCGCATCGTGCTCTCCGAAAGAGGCAGCGATGATGCAGTCGAGGCGCAGTGATTTAGTGTTATGAAATGTGTGCTTCGATTTGAAACCGAATCCAACGGGGGCCACCCGCGCTCGGTTTGAGGCCTATGATGTTGATGATGACGGTGGTGGTGCATGTATGCTGTGAGGCGCCCGGTGCCAAAATAGACAGCAGGAGAAGAAATGCGCTGATTGCGTGTTGGGGCCGTTTTCCGTATGCGTACACATAGATTTGGGCATACATATATCCATCCTGGCCGGGGAAACAGCCGTTTGGTAATTCGCTGTTCGCCCGGTGTTTCGTTTCATTAGAGGCATTCAAATCGAACGAATGACTGAATGGTGTTGCCAAACCGCTCGGAATCGTCGCATGACTGGGTCGCCGAGCTATTGGAGCAATGTCGGTCTCTGTTGGGTGGATTTTCTATTTATTTATCTCTTGATCAGGGGGAGCTGAAGATTTGTTTCGTTAATTTGTAAAACATTTCAAGCTCGAATGCTTGCTTCGGTTTGATAATTTTTTCTTTGTAACTACATTTTAGTTTGAACGTATGATTTATTCGAACTTTGTTGGCATGGGGTTTCAATTTAACCGAAAAACAAATCAAAAATCCTCTACTGCCGAAACACTAGCATAGTAAAATACATTGTGGATTGTAAAACTGCACATCCGATGTTGTAATGAGCTCTCTTTTGAGTGTTTCTTTGCCGATCGGATTTCGTTCGATTCGCGCTGGCGGATAGGCACTTCACACGTCTTCACATTTCCTGTGAGCTTTGATATCCCTCCCTCTTCGAGCATCACTACTACCCCACATCCATCATTGGATAGCGCGCCTCAACCGTGGAACGGAACGGAATCGCGGCGGCGTAGGCGAGCGGAAACTGCGAAATGAGTCAGACCCGTCGTGGAGTGATATTGGTATTTTAATTTTGTTTTAAAGATTACTCCCCACTGACGAGGGGCATATCGCGTGCCGCGCATTTATGCAGGCCACGAGCATGGAGGATGAGGATTTTTGTTTTCGTTTTTGTACCGGTTGCGTAGATGCAGTTGGTTGGTGTTGGCACGGATCGATGCGTGCCGTTTTTTTTCCGTTGGAAAAAAGAGAAAAACCAACACCGTGCGATTATGAAATAGTTACGCATTCCTTCGGGCCACCCCACATACACACACATGAGCTGTGGATGTTGTTTCCTGGCGGCGCGTTTCCTCGTCGGATTTCGGTCCGGTTGTCACACTTTTTTATTTTGGCCGCACACCAGCTATCTTCGGTTCAGGTTTAGAACGTTGCACTAAGTAGAGTCTTCACAAATCCGCCACGCCACGCACTCAACATGGGGCGTCATGGGGGTTTTCCCATTTTCCACGGCCTTCGAATCAAGCGCGACCCGCTGCGCGTAATTTTTCACCGTGCTTTCCCGCTGTATGCCATATGCTGTTGTTTGTTATCTGCTCCGGTGGTTTGTAGGTTGGGCAAAATTAAAAACCAAACTGTCAGATGACGTTTCACTGCACCTGACGCGTTTTACCTCGGGCGGGAACATAGTTTGGGTGTCCTGTTCCCCTGTGTGAGTTGTTTGTAAACGACGTGTTTTCATCTCGTGGGACGCTCGAGGGCATTTCATTCATCTTTCTCAAACTCGACCAACGAACCCGAAAACGAACCACGTCAAGATGCGTTTCGGAAGAAATTTTGACACTATTTTAAAAATAATCTAACCGTCCTTTCCCTTCTAATTCTAATTCTCTCAGAGAACGCACGGATCGGTGGGGGAGAAGTTTTCCTTTTAGAAAAATCCTCGACTTCTGTCTACGGCTTTTTTTTTTGGATGTACACTTGACATCTCGGAAAGAGAACTAAAAATATTCTCCCCCCATTCTGAAAATGTGTGATGGGAGTTGGAGCGGTGCATTGAAAGTGCATCAGTTGTGCAGCTGGCACCACAGCCGCCAGCTCTGACTAGTCGTTTGTAAGTTATCGAAAAAGACTGCGAAAGGAATCGGAAAACACTAAGAATTCCTAATCTTTACTGCCTTTAAGTCTTTAGCAACACCCCTTTCGACAGTTTGAAAATCTTTCAGCGAGATTCTTAAGAGCACCACACTTTTTCGAAGATGACGAAAAAAACGGAGTGGATGATAATGCTTTGTTCGTTCGGTTTTTTTTAAGGGAACAGAAATTTTGATTCACAGATTCTGACATATTTGGAGGGGAGAAGATTTCGATCGACACTTTTCACCTCCCTACCAAAAATAGATACAAAGAACGGATCGATTTCTCCGCTATGCATATTTTTAACCAGACTCCCGCGCCATGTCACACGTTATCCAATCTGGTATGTGTTCGCGTCGAAACTTATTAACTTTCATAGTCCATTGCCCAACTTGGGGGGCTTGTCTATCGGAAGGTGTATGTTTGGCCCATAAAAAAGGCTTGGTGGATGGTTTGTGTTTTTTTTTATTATCTGATCGTTGATCAGTTTTTTATACCACGTTTCCGCATTATTTTTCGGTGCCATCTTCGAACTTTTGCGTTACCGAGGGATTACGGAAAATCATGTTTATCAACTCTCACCAATGTCGGAGAGGTCGGCCGCAAGGTCTTCGTGCTTTCGAACACCTTTTTCGCGTTTGATTAGATTTTACCATATATGAGTGATGGTGGGAAACTCGTTGTCCCGCCGCCGGTCGTGCTCTAAATTTACCCGCACGAAGAAGAAGGGAGCACGCGGTGAATCATCGTGCCGTCACTCCTGCGGGCGTGATATCGCGTGAAATATATCGGTCAAACAGATTCCGACACTATATTGGCCAAAACAAAAAAGAAAAGTAAAACAAAATCGCTGTCAGCTGCTCGGGGAGGAATGAAGCAGGAAGCGCTGATCTCATCTCTTCTTGGCGGATTTATATAGTTTCTATTTGCCGCCGCATCTTCCCTCCCGTTGCCGATAATAATGGGTCCCGATCAGGTCTGCGTCTTCGGTTTGTAGTTTGTGATTAAAATTATACCGTTACGAAGTGATGTGCCACAAATGTTGTGCCCCCTTCGAAAGGAGGAATTTATTTAATGCGGTGCGATTGAAGGTTTGACGTTGGCAGATTTTATTTATCGCGGTTATTTTTTCGTAATCTTTTTTAAAATTGTTGTTACATTTTAGAAGAATCTTCCAAACTTTCTAAATTGAAAATTTTAAAACATTGACAATGACGAAAAGAATGCATAGATATTTATCTTCTAATATTTTAATAAGCGACGAAAAACTTTGCTCCCCTAATGGTGTCCAGCTCTGCTCAGTTAATAAGGCTTAGTTCATTTAGAAATGGGGCACTTTGTTTGAACGATAGTGGCGCCCCCCGTGGGCAAAAATAAAACCTTTGACAGCGTTTAGTGACAACAGTAAATACCTAATTTGGTCAAATTTTCACGCAATTTAGTTATTCCTGGTCCAAGAAATCCACCATGCAAGAGGAGAAGCGAAAAACTAATTGTGCACAACTAACTGCAGAATCCATCAGCGTCATCTCGGGAGCTGGCAAAACGATTAAGTTTGCCTAAGTCGACCGTCGCGCGAGTGATTAAAAAGTACAAGGAGACACAGACGACTGCCCGTGGGGTGCAAGCTAAGCGACGGAGTGGAACCGTGAATCGTCAACTGCGATTGAGAGCCATTCGGAAAATCAAGGCTAACCCAAACATCTCTGACTATGATTTGGCCAAAAACTTAACGCCGACCGCTCTACTGTACGGCGAATCCGACTTCGAGAAGGTTTTAAGTGTTTTCGAGCCAGCAAACATCCCAATAGAAACTTAAAACAACAAACATTAGCCAGAAATCGGGCTCGGAAGCTGTACGATCAGGTGCTGACCAAACCGCATGGTTGCATTTTGATGGACGATGAGACCTACGTAAAAGCCGATTTTAAACAAATCTCGGGCGTTAAATTCTATAAGGCTCATACTCATGGCAACGTCCCCAAAAGGTTTAAATTTGTATTTGCCGAAAAATTTGCAAAACAATTTATGATTTGGCAAGGAATCTGCTCATGTGGCAAAAAGACCACCGTGTTTGTCACGAATAAGAACATGAATTCGGACTTGTATAAGAAGGAGTGCCTTAAGAAACGAATTTTGCCATTTGTTAGGTCTCATGATGGTCCAGTAATGTTTTGGCCTGATCTTGCAAGCTGCCATTATAGCAAGGACGTGTTACAATGGTACAATGATAATGGTGTGAAAGTCATACCAAAAACACTTAATCCACCAAATTGCCCACAGTTTTCGCCCAATAGAGCGATATTAGGCAATCATGAAACAAAAATTTAAAAAGAAGGGAGCCAAAACTAAGGAGATAAATCAAATGAAGAATTGGTGGAATTTACTGGCCAGAACAGTGACTGAAGCAGCTGTGCGCCGGTTGATGGGCGGAATCAACAGAAAAGTGCGAGAATTTCTTCGTAATGCCGATGCATAATTTTTTTCATAATTTTTGTAAATATATTATATCAAAACCTATGATTCATTCAAACAAAGTTTTTCAATTGGAGTAATGGTATAAAAGATACACGCAATGCAAAGTGCCCCATTTCTAAATGAACCAAGCTTTAATCGATCGCGTGGCACGATAGATTTGCTGTTTATAGCCGTACGATCTGTCAGGCGATGCTCCCAGCCCCAATCACCATCATACAACCGATTGCGTTAGCATAAGAATGACTTTCCCGGTTTGCGGAACCGGTTTGCAAACGAGGGTGGCTAAGGGGGATGAAAATGTCACCCAAAACACACACTCGGAAGAGAGACAAAGGGTAAGGGGTTTCCTACAGTCCTGAATAGCGTTTAGAAACGCCATCGGACGGTTTTGTTTTTAACGATTATCGCAGAAGCCATCGAAATCGATAGCAAACCCACAGCCTAGAATCGAAACGATCCGGTTTCGTTTCGCAAAGTTTGGTAATATTTTTGTAATGCTAAACGTTGATCTCGGCAAGCATAATTGCGTGATATAATTTTCACCATCTTTTTTAATCTTTTCCCCTGTTCTTACCATGTTTCAAAGTTATTTTTCGCCTATTTGGAGATCGAATTCCAGACCACAACGAGACGAACCTCCTGAACCGGGACTTTGGCGCAAGCCTCAAATTATGACTGTGTTCTTCCCTGCTTCGTTGTCCAAACTTTTCCAGTGTCCCATAGTCCGGTGCCTATCGTGTTGCGCAGAACCGGCCAAAATCGTCCCGTCGGTCGATTATGAATGAAATCGCGCGAAAAGGCGTTTCATGTTTTCATTTTTATCGAGCGACAAGGAAAGGTAAAAACATAGACGTAGTAAAAAAAAATAGATAAGACCACTGAAAGAGTGGAAAAACAGGTCTTGGGCGCGGGGCCCCTGCTAAGGAGGGAGGTTAGTTTTATTTTGGTTTTATTTTTGCCTTCAGCTGACGGAGCACATTCCGGAGCGATGCAAACATACAAACACATGAAAGGACTCTCGTAAAATCACCCTCCCGGGGTGACGTAGGTCCAGAGTTGGTGTTGAGGTTTATCTCATATGTCGAAGCCGCCGCCGTTTGATGGGCTTTGATCCTTCTTTTTCAACTTCCAGAAAAGATCTTGGGCATGACGAAACACCATTTGAATCCGTCATCCGCTGCTGTAACGTCTGGAATCGTTTAAACCGATCCAGTTGCAAGAAATTGCGGTGGTCACGAGACAACCTCCTCGCCATGCTGTGTGCGGTTTTCTGCTTCTGTTTTTCGGCAGAGTCCCGCAATCGCTTGACCCATTTTCCCATGATGATGGCGGAGAACCAAGTGTGGAGTTAATGGAGCGCAAGCGATTGACGAGTTCGGGCGGTAAAGCGATCTATTAAGGGAAGGACCAACCAACAACTGAACGGTGCAGAAACAAAGCTCTGACAGCAGGAAGCCGCTAACATCCCGCTTTCCACGCGGGGTAATAACAGTCGACCGTCTGACAAGAACAACAGCGGTTGCTCCAGTTTTTCGTGGCTCGCGATCACTTTTCGCCTCCTTCATTCGCTTTGTGTCCGCTTTGATAATAGGAACGGGGAGAAGAGGTGGTTCTACAGGTGGCTGCGGTGAAGCGGTTGTAATGTTCAATTCGTCCCTTCCGCCGCAGACTTAAATTTCCGCCCATCAGGTCCAAGAGTCTGGAACACGCGCGTGTTCGCAACGGGGCAGTTTCTGCGGGCTTCGGTTGTAAACGGTTTTGTTTTTGGTCACTTAAGGTTGGCCATCGTCGTGGTAGAGGAAAGGTGATTGGAGGAGAGGGGACGATGAATCTTGCTCCAGCAAACCGCGAGCGGCCGGAAGAGGAACGTTCCGTTGGTGGAGGGAATGAAATAAATCGCCACTAAATCGATCTAATTCGTTCGTCGTATGGTTGACGATTCGTTCGGAAAAACCGCTGCTGCGGTTTGTGCTATTTGTAAGTGTGTATGGGCACACCTGCCGGTTCGAAAAATGATGCTGCACCGCAACGGTGGATATTTCGGGAAATTGCTCCACTTTCAAGAGGGGCGAGTGTTGGAAATTTCCTTTCATCGACGACGCACGATAAGCCCTGCCGTAACTGTTTTCCGCACGAGCTCTAATTTTGTTTGAGCCGGTTGACATGCTTGCCGCGATCAATCAAACCCGACGCCATTTTATTTCTTTGCTTGTTATTTTTCTTTTTTCGGAAACCAACGCAACCAATAAATGCGTTGGTTTCGCACTTCTAATTACGAATTAGCTCACCGGTGGAAGAACGTGTATTTGTCTAACGGTTGAACGATTTCCTCCGGTAATCGACACCAGATGGAACCGGGTGGAATGTGGGAGGGGGAGGAAACAAAACTTTGGAGCATTTTTTTAATTTGAAGCATAATCAGGTGGTATTTTGTTGATGTAATCGCCTATCATTAATTGAAAGCTATTTTGGGTTGTAACTGTATCAGCAAAATAGCTACGAATTGATCCAATTCGTAAGATGGTGTGTTTTTTGAATAAACAATACAACAAAAATGAAATCCAGCTATTTTAGCCGCAAATTGGTACAATTTTGTTCGGGAAATATAATTCTAGACAACCTTGGAGCAAGTTCGTTTTGAGGAATGTTAGTGGAATTTATTTTTATTAAACCATCAATCAACTAGTTTTCGATTAAATTGAAGATTTGTTGATCCATTTGTTGGCTCTATTGCACGTTCAACATAATGTTTATTTTTTAATTATGTAATGGTTTAACACTAGAATTCATTGATTTGTAAACTTGCTCGAATTCGGGGAGTATTTTCTTCTTTCTTAGGGAATTTTGACCCCTATTTTTTACACGCTGTAACTTCCTCAGTTTTCAAGATTTTTTAAATCCGTAAACGGTTAATTTTTAAAAGATTTTTTAAATCCGTAAACGGCTAATTTTAAGTGTATCTGTTGACTATATTTTGGCGTGAGATGCAAAAATGATCGGTTTGAACCGAATTTTAACTCTTTTCAACCTTTTTTTTCAAAATCTGAAATGGAAATTAAAAAAAAAAGTGTGTTCTAGAAAGCAGATATATCGAGCCACTTTTAAAAAATAATTTCATATTCATATAACAAATGACATCACAAATACAGCTTGTTGAAAAACAGGGGTCAAAATGTTCCCTAAAAAGCATTCTAGGGATAGTCAATTTGGTTCTTGGAATTGTTCGAACAAAAAAGTATGATTTTTTTTTCTTAGATGCTGCTTTGAATTTTAAGACAGCCGTTTTTGAGATGATAAATGAGAAAATCGCGTTTGGGTCAAAATGATCCTAATTTGGATTCTAGAGTTAAGTCGTACAATTTTCAAATCGAAATCCATAAGCCTTTTTTTAATTACAGAAGATTCTTGTGTTCCTTGTGTTACATATTTTTTCTTTAACGAACCCACGAAGGCTATCGGCAACAATTTGTTTAGTTGTAAGTGGCTTGTGTCAACATCCCCTGGGAAGTCTTTAGTTGAGCAATTTTAGTAACGGTGAAGAAAATATTTCACAGGAATTATGCTTACCCATACAGTAACTCCACTATTGTTTTTCATTAAATTCACCTGCAAGATCTCATGAGCATGTGTCATGCTTCAGGTCCTAAGTCTTTGCCCTCTGCCGATAACCCGGGCTCGCGTTGGTCTGCTGATTAGGTTGTTCTTTGTAACGGTGCTGCTGTACGGAGGAACTCGCCGTCCCTCGAGAGACACAGTGGAGCCTTCTCGTGGCTCGTTAAGAAAGGAAGGAAAAGAAGCTCCCAGAGTCTAGGACAAGACTACAAAGGCCTCCCCTTTCTGGTCGAGCGAGGGACGATGGGGGAGTAGTTATGCAATTTTCCACCTTCTTGAGCCGGTAAACGATCAGTTTAGTTGCGCATCGTCGTCGACATCGCGGTCGTGGTTCGGTGGGTTGTGCAGAAAATAATAGACGGGCATCGGGGAGCGATTTTCCCGCCCTCCCCCCCCTTCCCACCGTGGAGGTTTCGAATCGTTGCAAACCAATCCAACGGTAACGTTAAAAACAAACAAATTGTTTCACTTAACTTTTGCAGCTGGATCGTTTTTTCTTCCACGGTCCCGTTTTAAAAAAAATGCAGTCGGCAGTTGTTCGGTCGTATGCACCGAGCGAAAAAAGGGGGCGTCTGTGCTGTTTGCCGGCTTCCGCAGATTTTTCTCTGCAGAGGCCTAGACGATGTTGGTGGGGGAGAACAATACCCAAAATCATCAGGATGCAACGTTACAGAGATGGTTTGGTTGGAGAGCGATGCAATGAAATTAAAGTAGCAAAGTAAGAAAAATCGGTTCATAGTTAGCAGCTGTTTTCGCGGTTGGCGCTTTGTTGCGGTGCAGACAGTTACATCTGCGTGAAGTCTGTCAACTGGAATCACAGAGTCACAGAGACGGATGCAATTGTCTGGTGTCTAGAGGATGCGTTAACGGTCATCCAAGGTTAAGGAGGTAGACGGCGTGAAGAAAATACTCCCCGAACACAGAATGCACACTGTACAACTGTGTCGTCTACCAAGAGTCGCGATCTACATGATGAGCATGAAGCAACATGCATGCGTAACGTTTTCCTTCGTTCGTTCGACCACCCGCGAGTTAGACAATACCCGCACTTCAGCATTGACCCGTTGACTTGTTTTAAAAAGGCAATAAACTGGCGGAGAGCTCACATGATGCTGACCAACCAACTTCACGTCGAACATCATGCCGGTGATGACTAATATTGGCGATTTTTATGCTAATCGGTGGTGTATGGCGAACCGACCCTTTTTCCAATGGGCGTCACCTTTTTGCATTTTACGACAATAAGCCCTCGGACCATGCAGTGTGAGTGTTTGTGTGTGTCAAAAGTCCGCGGCGCATGAGTCAAAGCGTGAGTACATTTTCTATTTGGACTTGGGTGATTTAATTGCGGTCACTTTGGGTACTTCGCAGCTGGGGTTTTTATTGTAATGAACCAAAAGATAAGTTTACAAACCTGCTAAAGGGTAACAAGTGTTTAAGTGTTTGTAGCGAGTGTTTATTTACAAACTTTCTTGTAAACTGCACGATCAAAACTATGTTTATCCATAGGGTTTTAAACCTTAAAACCTTTAAACTCATTGGTGAGTTGTCCTCTTTTACACCAATTGTTTTTCTTTTTGTGGCGAAACCCTTTTTGTTTAACTTGTGTAACGTCTAAAGATTATAAATATTAAAAGATCAATAAATTAATTTAGTTTTACAAATCCTGGTTTTAGATAATTTACATACAGTTGGCCAACAATAAAGGCTGTTATGTAAAATAAATTCGCTTGAGCTCTTTTGGATGTGTTTCGTATGATTTTAGATCAATAGAGTTAAAGCGAAGTTCTAAAAGGGTTGGCAATTTGACAGTTTTTAAAAGTTCTTGAATAAGACTTAGTAAATTCTGATTCTAAGTATTCGTTGAGTAATTTTCTATTTATGTAAGCTTAAAGAAATTTCTACCAACAGCTTATTCATGCTCACTCTAATTATTTTAATCATTAACCACCAGCAGTGAAATGAGAGTGAGTAACATCGCAGTAGGGAATTACAATTCGCAATGTATTTCAATCGCTTGCCGTCCCATGGTCAAGGTCGGTGGCCTCAATATCTCCTCTTCCTGCGTCACGGGTGAGCTATACAGCCGTCACCACCGTCCGCGACCTGCTCTCGTCCATCACCATCGGTTGGGAAGAATAATTTACGCCCTCGTGGACTTAATTCCACCCGAGCTCGAGGGAAGAACATGTTGGCACAACCGCAGCCCCTTTCTATCTCCCTCCGCCGTAGGAGGTCAAAAAGGGCAAACGCGCGCATCACACGCAGAACAATGGATGTGCTAATTAGCGCTTTCACACCAAACGTCCCTTAGAGCGCCCCGCTTCCCGATGAGCAGGATGAGCAGGAATTAGTTGTCAAGGGGGTATGTGCGTTTCAATGTGTCTGTTTAGGCTTCACTTTTCAATCGTTCTCTTCCGGTCAGCGTCGCCTTCCGCCGAGAACTTGAGAAGGGCCATGAGTTTTCGGAGTTAGGTGAAGTGGCTCGCAGTTGTGGCACCAACTAATAGGATGACCGTCCGGAAGAAGGGTCGCCGACACTCGGAAGCAGTAATCCTTATCCGTAAGCCGTGTGCAGATGTGTCACAGGCGATTGTGCCAAGCTTTCGAGCTAATTACACCTGACGCGCATAACGGCACCAGCGTCCGCCGTAACGCCTCTAACGCCTCGGACTGAATGTGACTTGAAGAGACTGATTAGTGGCCGATTATCGGTGCCGGGTGATCTTAATGGCGTCGTGTGAAAACTTTTTCCGCCGAACGATCCCTTGGGAGCGGCCTAAAGTACTTTGTGACGTCCCCATCCGGAACTGTCATTCATTCTTTTCTGCAAATCAAACCCTTTTTCTCGTCGAATTTCTTTGGAGGTCTCCTCTTCGCGATCGGTTGTTGATTAAATCTCTCGACTTCTCGATTTTATGGACCAAAGATTCTCGATAAAAATAATCGCTCGACGCTCCAGAACCGGATGGTTCGGTTGTTTAGATTCGCGTATTACGTGAGGGGGAATGAAAAATACTTGACAAAAGCGGAAACTGCTGCCCAAGACCATCGGGGGGGATTTTTGGCTTTTCCCACGCACCGACAGGTAAATATTTACGGTCTTAAGAAAAAGGTGTCTGGAAGTGGGGGCGAGTAATATCATTGTTTTATTGGTATTATTCAATTTGACCGCGTCCGGAGGAACGAAGGTCCAATGCATTTTCCATTTCGAAAAATCGTTGGAGTACATAAAATGGAGCTCCAGTGCCTTTTCCTCCCCCTCCACTTTTCGTCACGTTTTCGAACGTTGCGTGTGCTTTTTCGTGTGCCATTTGGAGTGCGTCGGAATGTTTGGTTATATTTTTATATTTCGCCGGTTTGTCTTTCGGTTTGTTCCTTTTCCCATTTCTTAACCATGGTAGTTAGAGAGCTTTACGACGCTGAGTGATTGCTCCCATTTCATCGCTTCCGGTCGCTATTTTGCACCGCAGAGAAAGAAAAAGGTGCACACCAAAATACCTTCGCTCACAACGCCGCCTAAGAGGTCTCTTCCGACACATTTACGTCACGACGGACGAATGCATCATGTTTTGCAACCAACCAACCAAGCAACCAACAAAACAGCTTTTTCTCTTTCACTCCCCCTTATTTCGTTTTCTTGGGGTCCTGCCGTGAGAAAGCATAGATTACCATCTCAGCACCTTCTCCACCGGGCCGGGCGGGTTTTCCAACTTTTCAGCCTTATGTTTGGCAGCGTTTCAATTTTGCACCAAGTCAAACCATTCGACGGGCGCTTGTTAATACACTTTTTTCGTCGGCTTTGGATGGCGGAGGATGTTTCGATCCGGATTCCCGGACACGTCGGCCAGTTTGTCTCGCTTGTGGCGTTTTATGGGATCAATTAATTTATGGTGTGGTGTGCGGAATGTGGCATGATTCGGCAGATGCGGCAAACCACCAGATGAAGCCGTTTGCAGCTGGAAGACAAATCAGAAAATTTGCCGCCCGTTGGAAAACGTCTTAAGTGATGAACAGGCTGGGCGCGCAGTTTATGGTTATGATGATTGCTATATGGAGCAGTGAGTGGGTGGGTGGGTTGGGTGCGATAAAAGCATAGCGTAAATAGATCTCGGTTTCCTCGTGGCGCTAGGCGATGTTCCATGTTGTCCACTCGGTCTCGTAAAACCGTCCGCTAGGATGTTTGCGAACGTTTTAATTTCCATTTCGAAGGGGACTTTTTTTGGGTGGGGAGATAATTAATTGAGCGTAATTGAACCAGCTGTTAGGGGCACGCACGTGATGTTTTTGAGCTTCGTTTGATGTTCAAACTATGTTTGATGATTTAAAGAGGCGTTTAGATATCGCTTAGTTGTTCTTATCCTTATCTTCTTTCTAAGACGTAGATTCTCCAAATAAAAATTTGTTGTTCGACTTTGGTCGGATGGAACGAGCTAAACATATTTTTGTTCCATTTTTCACCCCCTCGAGGGTACTTTCTACATTTGCCTACATCTTAGCACCGCCTCAGTCGTCCCATGTGTCGTGTTTCTCATCGATGCTCAGCGGCGGCCGCGTTCGCATGATTGCATTTCGGTGTGATTTGTGGTACGTTAATTAACCCGAAGCATAGGCGGGCGCATATATTGGGAAAACGAGCCCTAGATCTCTTTCTCCCGTCTTTTCCGAACCGAAAAAAAACCCAAACACACTCACTCAAGACGAGAAGAAAAGTAAAACCCGGCCTGAAGGGGTGGAACGCGTACGTGGACATGACGTTGATGAGTTTTATACATATCTATATACTGTTTTTCTTCTCGCCGCATCTCGTCGGAACGTTCGGTGGGAAACGGATGATAATAAAATGGGTGAATGTGGGTGGGTACGTTGTGTCTCGTTGCTATCACATGTCTGTCCGGCCTTCCTTCCTTTCCTCTGTTCGGTCATCAACTCATAGTGACAACATGACTTTGTCTTCTCATGTGGCCGCAAAGGACGCCCCTTAGGGGGAGGTGAAAGGCTTTCACTGGCGCCGGGAACGGGGGGAAATGGCTGGCCGATTTTTCCCATGCCCCTTAAAATCACCCACTTTTTGCTGTTTTTTTTTAGTTTTCGATCTGAACCATGATCGTTCACCGTTTCATGGATCGCGCTGGAGTGATCTAATTTTTTTTGTTCGCACGGGATTTTCCGATTTTCTTCACAGCGCGCACGCAATGGATATAGTTTAATTTGAAAGTCATCTGAGCGAGATCGCCCTCCTGGAGTGCGATCGATTCCCGGCCTTTCGCTTTCCGGATCGCTTTGAAAATTGTCGGGCTAGGTTGTATTGAAATTTATTGATTAGATTCGATTTTAAGGGATGAAATGAAAAGTGAGACTAATGTCACATCATGCTACCGGCGGGTGGGTTTGTTATCTATAGCAAAAAGTGATTTTATTAAGTTGTTTTCGAAAAGAAAATCGGATGCAGATGGTTGCACATTGCGACAACACTACGACACTTCCATAAAAGGTCGAATTTGCTTCACGGTTGTCGAAGTAACCTTGAGAAAAATTTAAATTTCCATGGCCAACTGCCACCCGGATTTAGATGTTTTTTGTTTTTGTTTTGTGATCGTATGTTTTAGGCCTTGAGGGGTGGAAAGTGTCCTACCCCCAGCAATTACACACACAAACACACCGAAAACCCACGGGCGGGCGGGAATGTTTGTGCGGGCCAAAACTTTGTTGCCAAATAACCGACCCTCCTCCAACGCCTCGGAAAATGATGCTGTGCTGGAGTTGATTTTGGATGCTTTCGAATTAATTAGAAATGTCATTAGGCAATTGTTTTGTCGGGCAGTTTTGCCTTCCTTTCTTTTTTTTCCCCTCATTTTCTTCGTGTCACCCGCGCTCGAAAGTCCGGTGGCGCATTTTCCTGCCCTGGGTGGGCGGTGGAGCGGAGGGCGGGGATTATTTGTTTCGAGGTTTTCGGTTTTGGTGTGTGTTTTTTTGGGGGGGCTGCATTCGGTTTTGCTCGCTGCCTTTTTCTGTCGGCATTTCCCCTTTGTTCGCGTCGTCTTTTCTTATAAATTAACAATTTTTCACCATCACTTTTCCCCCGCGTGACTTTGTTTGGGCGCGAATACGAAGCGAAGGGCCGGAAATTTTTAATTCACGCAGCATCGGTTGTGGCGTAGGGGTAGGCGAGGGGATGGTGCGCAGTCGTGTGACTAATGCTGCGCCGTGGGTGCACTTTTTCGTTTGATCCGCGCACATAATGTTTAGGTTTTTCACTTTCGCTGAAAGTTTTCCACGCCGAACCGGTGGTAGCCCGGTACGCTTTCCCGCGTTTTTGGCCGCGCGACGGAAGAACGTGCTGAAGGGGGGTTTGGGAGGGGCAGGGGAAATAGTGTTAATCTGGCAGAGCGGTTATTGTGTGCCGCGTGGGTAGACGGAACCCCTCCCGTCGTCGCCCCCGTTGTGGTGCGTTGAATCTCTATTGTTTTTCTAAAGCGATTCCCCGAAAACAAGCGGCGAGAGTAATTTTTCGGAAATGAATTTTTCTCAACACAGCTGAGGAAGTCAGTTTACACTGGTCGTTAGTTTTTACGATGACAGTTTTCGGGTACAACATTGAAACTACATTTGTGGAGATGACATCCCACTCGCGACTCCCTTCGCAGGGGGTTCCTTTTCTTCATTCGTTCCGGCGCTGAAAGTTTCAAATTAAATCGTCGCACTGGATTTCGGGTGTTGCTTTTCAATATGTTTTAAGCATTAAATCGTTCCCAAGAAAGTTGTCTTTGGGGAAGTGTAACCATGTCACTAAAAATCTCTTCCCCCCTGCCACCGGACCCAACCCTAGGCCCTAGGGGTTGGCATATTTAATCCATTTAGAAAAGGAAGATCATTTTTCATATTTTGTCACCGACAAGGGCTGACACAATGGACACAAAGTGGCCGAAAATAGCCCGCACTTTGAGTGTATTTTATTTCCACCGAATGGATGTTTTCTTGTGGTGCATTTTGTTGATGCACAATTTTATTTCCCGGGAAGGGCGATGAAAAACTGCCCCTCCAGCAGAGGGTGGAGAGAACCAGTCGTTCGTCGCGGAAACGACAATAAAAGGTAAAACTACAGAACGGAAATCTCTATCGCGGCCGGGAGGTGAGATCTTTTCGTTTTCCGGCGTAGCGCGCTCCGGCGAGGGTTGGAAAACAAATTTTCCCCACTTCCCACTAACAAGGGGTCGAACCTTTCGACAAGAATTAACCGTGAATTAAATTGTGGAGGGTGAGGCAGCTTTTATTCGTTCGCCGGTTTAATTATGATTTCTACTGTTTTCAAAGGGGGTTTGCAGACGCGAACGCGAAACACACAGCATGAACATAAGCTTGAGTTGTTATTTCATGCATGTTTCTGAATCGTGTGGGTGCATCGAAAAGTGTATTTCTAATTTGTTTCAGCATTTGTTTTAAAAGTTTTCATATATTTTAAACCAGTTGATGATTCCTTCAAGGTTTTTTATTATTTGAAAACAGGTTCAAAACGAACCAAAATAGCTAACATAAAGTATCTTCTGTATATTCCACACTTTCCGAAGAACTTTTCGACTCGCCCTCACAGTTTCGTGGTTCGTTGTCCGTAGTTCCTGCACCGCAGTTGGGGTAAAGCTTACTAGAACACTCCTGGTGCATTCTACCCTTTGCGGGCCCTTGTTTTACGTGAAAGCCTGCCCAAGCCGGGCGCATCGAAGCGGAACGGTTAATGGGCCCTAATACTTCTATTCTGTACTTCCAATGCCATCCGTTCCGCTGCTACTGGCAATATATGAAGCGTGTACGATGAATCTGGTCTGCAAAAAAATAACCCTATGCGCCGTCCTTCCGGTTTAGCCAGCCCGAGGGGAGGGAGTTTATGTTGACACCAGAATTCTGCCGATAAAAATGTCAACATTCGGACGCCTAAGATTTACACGAGTTTAAAGAAAGCCTATAGACATTTCTTGAGTTCAGAGGTTTAAGTGATACGATGAGATTTCCGTGAAGACATTTTATGATGAGATTGCAGCACGGAAGTATGTAGGATGATCTCCATACCTGTCCTCTACTTACAGCCTATTACCGGAGTACATTATCATATGTTCTAGATACCATGCTTTGCCACCTGCAAACGCAAAACGCTCGGAAGATGCAACTGCAATCCCGATCACGACCAAGACCGGTTTCTGCAGCGTCGAAAGGAATGTCCAGAATGCTGATTCTCGCTCTTCTTGCTGCCCTGTGAATGCTGTGTGCGCGGATTCCAGCGTGGCAGCAAACGGTCTCTGGATGCGCATCCCATGTTTTCGCTGTTTTGCAACAACCCAACATTGCGCGGGCTTAGGCGAAGAAAAATAAAAAATAAAACACATAGGTGTATATGAGCGCAAAAGTATGAAAATACCGTACGCTCGGTAACCATCCGGAACCGGTATCGGGGCAGCAAACTAAACTGACTTGCGGAAATGGGCGATGAATGGGGCATGCAAAAAAGGATCGGGCAAGAACCTGTGCATCGGGTAGGAATATTTCCCGCCGAACAAGTGCACTTCGGGGGGCAAGAGGGAGTGGGCTGAATCTGCGGGAGGTACATCTGGTAAATGATGGAGATAACGCTTCTTCCATTCTGTTTCATTTTGCAAAAGAAAAAGGTAAATTGAAAGGATGTGACCGCATGTAGTTTCCTTCGAAAATAAGCTAATCAAACTGCGGGAACACGAGGATGCCTTTATTTTTTTTCCTGTGTCTTTTTTGGTCTCTTTTCAACATTTTAAGTTGAATGAAGTCCGTGCTAAACGCTTGACAGTTTACGTACGTCCAGCGGTGGTTTCTTCTTGTATCGTTACTTCTGGTAACGGGTGTTCCTTTTAAATGGTCACTTGTGCTGCTCTTGTGAGCGATACGGTCCGGAACGATGTCGTGCCACCGCACCTCAAAAAGGATGTATGTTTATTTTTGTATTCATGCTACCGCATTGCACCAAACACCGGCGAAAGGTTACCGTTCGACCATTTTGTCTTTCATGGTATGGAATTTTACTGAATGTAAATGCCTGTGGATATTCAAACGTGTTGAGAAACAATTGTTTTGATAAAGTATTTTGAACATGTACTATGTTGTTACATAATTGTCGTTATGTTTATGCCCATTTTCTTCCCCAAAATCATGATTTTTACCACAGAAATTCATCTCCCGTGTATTTAGTTGTTTTAGGTTTTTCCTTTTCCTAAAAGCAAAAACAAATTTCGCTAATGAGCTTCGCGGGGCGGAAACAAACAATGGGAAAATTGCTACTTTCCGCAAAAAAAAATCTAAAACAATTGGTTCGCGAAAAAAAAAATGCGGGAGAGTAAAATCCATAAACGCTTACGCCGTTTTGATCGTTGACTTTTTGTTTTCGAGTTTTTTTTTGTAAGTGAAGATGTCGATTCGTTGCATTTAAAAACGCCCCGCTTAACCTGCCAGCCAAGATGAAGGATGGAAAATGAATTACCTGCTCGACAGAGTCGCGAACAAGGAAAAACAAAACTGCAGCTTACATTTATGTGCGGTGTGCGAAAAGAAACGCTGGTTTTTTAATCATTATTTTGGCATTAGCGGTTGCCCAATGCAACTGCTGCGTGTTCCCCTGGAGTTGGTTTTGTGAGCTTTTAATGCTTTTTGCATAATGTTTTTCCTTTGCTAAAGGGAACCTCACAAAGTGAAACAGGTGCGCTTTATATTTCAGTTTAAACCAGAGGTAGGAAAGGTAGCGAAATCGTCGTCTATCAATGAAAAGAAAGTGAAACTCCCTACGCTTAGGCTCAAGTGCTGCTGCCAATTTTCTGCAAAAAAGCGCGTCTCCTGTAAAAGGCATCCAACGTGCAAGAGGAAAAGTTTATGTCGTTGTTTTAAATGGCTAATTAGCTTGTTCTGTTTTCTTTTTGTATGTTGAGCACTTCAAAACATGGTTGTTTTGTTGAAACATTTTTTTCCCCTAATTTTACCAGTGAGCAATCGGTCCTTTAAAAGGGGTCACTACTTGAAGCATTTTTAAAGGTCACTTATGCTTGCGTGAAGCGACTTTCTTATTTCGTCTGCACGTGCTGTCAAATACTGCTGTCTAATAAATATGTGTTCCTCACCAACCACCGGAGAGCGAACGTTGGGCGGAGAAGGTGGCCCGGTGGCGCCACTTGTGTCGCCTGCATTCTCAGCTCCAAACAAGATCGACATTCAAACGCCGGAAGGTGAAGGTAGCGCTCGGCGCTTGATTGACTTTCCCTTTGAAAGGCACCGCTTTTGACGCCACCCCGTACGGTGATGGAGTTTTTGATTTAACCACTTTAATTACCTTCACCTGCCCAGCAGGGTGTCATCCATCGGGGTATATCAGATATCGTTTCCCGGGGTCACGGACATTTACCCCCAAAAAAAAGTGAGCGAAAACAATTTTCCTTCCGTTTCCTCAACTTTGGGGACTTTTTGGAGATAGGGAAAAGTAGTCTTTCAGGAAAATCTCCCCCTGAAACCATGATTGGTATTATTTTGAAGATCTTGTTGGTGGTGCGACGCCATTTTCTGCGTCGCGTTGGAAGAAAGTGACTCCTTCCTGGCGGCAGTTTGTTAAAAAGCTCTCCGGCGAGGAGTGAGAGTGATAACCCTGTGTCAGTTTCATTTTTGTTCGTTACATGCGCCAATTTAATGTTTTTTTTTTCATAAACTGCACATGTCGTAGTGGAGAGTCGTGGTTTGCTGAAGCAGTTTTACAGTACCTATGCGCTGTATAGCTGTATAATGGTATCAAGCCCTCCCCGCGGCAAATGTAATTTATAAATCAATGTCAGAGCGTATGTCGATGCGAACGACGACCCGCCATATGACGAATGATGTGCTACGTACGACGAGCCCGCTACGCCCGGATCGTCAGTTGGTCGAGGCCATTCCAGACCGATAGCGGCCTGGCACTTTGTACCTCTAGGCTACGTTGCGTCTTCCACCTTTTGCTTCAGGGGTACTTCCAGTCTTACACGCGCTCACCTTGTCGCAGACAGCGAGGGGCCAACAAGGGAGTTGCATTTGCATGTGTTGCCCGGTCCCCGAACACGGAACCACTGACCCACCGACTCAGTCCTACGGGCGAGTCACTCTCCACCGAAGACCTTCATCAACAAGGTCTGGACGTGCACTTGAATGTCTGGCTGGCGATGCCCACACGCTTGGTCAACCTGATTTATCGACGCACGGCTCGGTGCGCTGTAGAGATCGCATGTAGATCTTATCATCGATCATCGGGTCCCGATAGGGGCGCATCTATTCCCGGTGACGGAAATGGGGCTTGCGCTTAGGTTCGATCAATCGGATGCCTACTAGAGCCAGGCGTTTTGCTAACCCACTCTCTGATGTCGCCGGGAGATTCCTCTGCTCTTCTCGATCGCGGTTGACCGAGATCGTATCTGTGCGGTGGTGGCATGTTAGCTGTCAGCGGTTTGTGGTATTTTCATCCATAATCCGCAGGGCATCTTCATTTGCTTCTCGGTCTCGGTGGGATGTTCCGACTGTCGATGGAAAACCAGTAGCATCGGTAGCAGTTCCGTGGAACACGATCTAGTTTGCGCTACTGATCGCTTAGATCCCGATAACGTGCTCCTCTCAACGCCTTCAGGCATATTAGAGGGCTCGGTTTGAAATTGATTTTTTGACGTTTTCGTTCATCGTATATTTTTGAATGTCGTAACACTTGAGCTTCCAAGGAAATGCTATGTGGATCTTGATAAGTAATTTATTATTTTGAAAGTTCGCGATTCTTGTTGTCCTTCATGGAAACTAGAATTGTTATATGAAAACCTGAACAAAAAGCAATTTTAGTTACAGTTTCATACGTGCCTGTCGATCATCCAAATATTAAATTGCTAAAACCACTCAACTTCGTATCAGCAATTTTGTCGTTCGATTTTTCAACGTCGGAAATATCGCTCACTTGTTGCTGCGGTCCTTGAATAAGCCACCTTGTTGATTTGATACCGTTTATTCCTACCCGACCTAAAAGACATTCGTTAAGTGATGAGCCTTTGCCGGTCGATAGTCGGAAAAGTGGCGATTTGTAATAACGTTTGCGCTTCAATCGTCGACATTAAAACATTCGTCTTGTTGACGATATTTTTCCTCAAAGTGGTTGGATTTGTTAGTGCCATAAATCGACCTTTGCAAAAGTTTCGAGCACCGAACGGAAACAACTGTCCAGCGAATGAAGTTGACAGACAGGAAGGTTTCATGCGGCAAAATCCAACTCAAGAAATAGTTACGCCTGGGTAAACTCACGTTAAATCAACTAAGTAGGTTGGGGTTTTTTGGAGTAAAACAAAGTATGATTAAATGTGACAGAATCGAACGTGAAAAGCAGAATGGTTGTGGGAAAAGTGGTGCGGATTTTATTGGACCAATTTACATTTTGTATTTTTCATTACAACACCCGAACCCCCGTGTGTGTGTTGGCATTGTTGGGCGCAAATGCGTGCGAATGTTGCAAATTTTCCACAGAACGCATTGTTTCGCTTTCAAACGCCAAAAAATTCTACCCCGTGCGTGTTAGCGGCGTATTTTTTCGTTTCTGTTAAATAAGCCAACCGAAAAGTGCAGCGATGCGCAAAATTAATTCAACTTTGATAGTGCTGGATGTCGGGCGTCGGGTTCAAACTAAGTGAACGTGTTTTTAATTTCATTTGTGTGCGTAAATACGCTTAATTTTGGTGTTATGAGTTTGTTCAAGCATCTTCAACTAATAATAGCAAAATGGATCTAAACCGGCTCCTTAACGGGGGAGGTTCGAAGTTGGGCACCTTTGGGGAGCATTGGGATGCACTTAGCCATCGCGCTGGAGATTGTGATCGTGATTGCGTACGTGTGTATGCACACGCGTAAACAAATGGGCGTGCGCGAGCGCGAGTGCACTTGAGACAAAGAGCGGTTTCTTCTCGTGGGTGATAGACCAAACACCCGGAGGAATTGGGAATGCAGACGGTGGGAGGGGGTGAGGATTTGGGCAGCGCACACATTCTAAAGTGGCCACTTAGACCTGAACGTCCGATCGTGACTTGGCGTGGCAACCATGGGGAATGGGGGGGAATGTGAGTCGAACAATTTTCCTTCTCTCACTCGATGTTTAGTGCGTCGATGGTGATATTGATGCGCGAGTGTCACGATTCACGAGCAGCAAGGGCACTTGAAATGGAGTCGATTGCTGGAAGGGAGGAAAAAGGCAAGGGAAACCCGAAAAACCAAATCAGACGTACGTATTCTTTCCGGATTTCTTTTCCTTGACCTTTGGGGCGTGTCGGGTATGTTTTATTCAAACGCCAAACTTTTCCCAAACATATCTTCCCGCTCACCTTTCCCACCCAAAACGTGTGTTTAGTGGAGTTTAGAATAAACAATAAACAGAAATCAAGGTTCCAGTGCTCGGCAGGAGAAGAACCAGGGTGGTTCGGGACGAAGCAGCAGAGAGGGCCACTCGAGAAGTGCAGCGTGATTGATGAGGTGCTTTCACTGGTGATTAGGATGGAGTGGAATGTAGTGGAGAAGAACAGTGAAGTCCAACTCACCCCTGACGCAATTGAGGAGAAAGTCACGCTCTTCAAACTTCATTTAGTCACCTCCCAAGTCTAGGCATGATGAGCAAATGTCGTGACCGAACCATAGAACAGGCAACAGGGAAGCCTTAGAGCAAAACGTTACGATAAAGGTTAAAACACATCAAACGAAACAGGTGGAAAGTTGATAGAAATGTCTGAAACACACCTGATGATGTTTATTTCCTGCACCAGGAAGTTTTCGAGCACACTCCCCTCGACGGGTTTTCGAGCACTTTTCAAGGCCAATCGACACGAGCTGGTCGTCGTCCTGCCGATTTTCCGCATTCGAGCGCGCATGACAAGAAGAAAGCGTGTTTCGTATGGAGTTTCAGTTCTCCTCCACTCGACACCATTGTTGTCATTTATGTCGTCCGTTTTTCCTACTTCGCCACTATGACGTCATTGTTTTTCCTCCCATCCAAGGACTCCAAGGGGGAAGGCGGAAGAAACCGTCGGCAAATAGAACTAACCTACGACTTGCCGCTGTGTGGAAAAGGGGTTTTTATCGATTTTCCACCCGATTCCCGCCCATCTGTGTCAAGTTTTGGTGCAAAAACGCCCCAAAGCGAAGTCTTCGGCGCTCCTTCCACCTCGAGGCCACAAGTGTAGCATAGCCGCGCGAGGTTAACGTACGGCAATGAGGTGACGATTGGCGGCGGCGTGTGGAAGCCATTGCGAAACCCTTGCCGACCGACGACCGTTTTCCACCCGGCGAGCAGGGGGAGGAGGAAATGGATCAAACTCGCGTGTCGCAAATCGAACCCCGGGTCCGGTGAGTTAATATGACGGCCGTGGTCTTGTTGATGCCTCAGTTGTCGCCTTATTGGATTATAAGCGAAATCATTCAGCGATTCGATTCATTAGAGTGATTGTAGTTTTGCTGTTTGCTTCTTATTTCGTTTCGCCGTTGCTTCCAATCGTGCACGCTTCTGCGGTTCCATAGCGAATCAGCGTTCCATGTTCTAGTGCGTTGTGGTAAAGTTTGTTTCATGACCGAATAATTTGAAATTCAGTTTGCTTGTTGTTTTGTTCAAAATGAGCGAAACTGCTGATAGAACTTATTTATTTTTCCTTTCGTTCGCCTATTTATTATCAAGGACGTTTTTAAAACGGATGATTTTCCTTTGGGGTTGCTTGTTTTGTAATTAAAAGACTAGGAATATTTCTTAAATTTCACTAATCACTTCTAGACCGTTGGGGGTGCCCATGGCGCAGCGGTAGCGCAAGAAAACACCACGCCATAGGTGTGGGATCGAATCACGAGTCTGGCACCCCCCGGTATTACGAACGGCTGACCACCGATCTAATAATATACCGTCTATCGGTTACAGTAACTCTCTTCGGAGAGAGGCCTTGTCCCACTTGGGGATGTTGAGCCACATAAGAAGAAGACTTCTAGACCGTTATTTGTATTCAACATTAATTTAAATGACTTCCTTTTCACCAGACAATCTTCTTTTCTACCAGCTCGACTTATTGAGTCCGGCGTTCGATTAACACTGCCAAGCGTTTTTATTACACATTTTTAGTACAATCATTTTTGTTGAAAATTGAGTATTAATTTTATTAAACCAATCATTTTCGAAAACTAAGCAAAAGCTAGGCTTCCCAAAGCAACTTTTTAGCAATTTTTATAATCTACTTCTTCATAAGTCCATTGCTATGTTAGTGTAAAGGACTGATGAGCATTGTTGTTGTCACCCACTTTTTTGGGTGACATGGCAGTCGACGTGATAAACTGCCAAATGGATTTAGTACACTTTTTAGCACAATTTTTTCATTATATTTGTTTATCAAATTAATTAAACATTCGGTTATCACGAACCAAGCAAAGTCTAAGCTTTCCAAAGAATTCTATTTTAATAGTACAATAATTATCATGTTACATTTTCAAATATTTATGGAGCAAAAACTTTTTAGAATGAAAAATGATAGCCATGGCAGTAAACATGTTAAACATGTTAATTCGCTTCCGTACCGCGTCACCCAAAAATGGGTGACGGCAACAATGCCCATAAGCCCTTTACACTTACATAGTAGTTGACTTATGTAAGTGTAGACTATAAAAATAGCTGAAAAGTACCCTTTGGGAAGCCTAGTTTTTGCTTAGTTTCAGAAAATCGTTGGTTCAATAAATTTGATAAACTAATTTCGACAAAAATTATTGTACTAAAAATCTGTACTAAAAACGCTTGGTACGGAACGTGTTAATTCGCTGGGAAAGCAGAAGAAAGTGGTTAATTCTAGTCCGCTGCTCGAAAGCCGATAAATTTTCCATCCCGATGAGGAACCATCGTTGTTGTGCAAACGCACTTACGCAAGCAGGCGCACAGCATGGTTCGCGTATAACCTCCCGTTGGGAACCCGATGCATCCGAAAACACCTTGCGCCGTTTTCTATCACGTAAAATTAAACCGTCAAGCGTGATCGGGGCATCTCTAACGATTCACCCGAGCGCTGCAACGATCCAACCGTTTGCCTTCGACAGCTCGACATCATAATTATGGACAGGGGGCTGATGCATAACAACGCACCACAACACAACATGGATCCCTCGGGGGGTAGTGGTAGACGGTTCCTTACTTCGTTTGTCTCTGGATTAGCATATGGTTTGCTTTTTCATGGAATGGAAATGGAACGCGGGCATGTTTGCAGACCGCACATGTTTTCCCACCCTACGCCGCCCCCTTTTAAGGGTGGGCGAGCGGTGGGAAAGTAAAAGGTTGGAAGAGTGTACGGTTCGTTTTTCTACCCACCGAAGACGGATGGCGATGGCCTACACACGCGAGATGCTAATCAATAATGTTTACCTTTCGCTTATCATTGTTTCGTTTGCTTTGCATACTCCTTCCTATTAATTAACCTGCGCGGAAAACCGGGTTATGCGTTGTGCAGTGCACTCAATTATGTCATGAGTGTGGATGCTTCGTTCCATTACTTCTCCTTTACATTCGCGACGTGAAACTCTGGGGGCATCACTGGTTAACATTCCCTTTTCCCTCGTTGACCTATTCCCATTACGAATCGTCTCCAGGTCAGCAACAGGTTGGAAGTGTGGGAGAGCATTCCGATTGTGTGAAAGGGAATTGATTTTCCCCTACGCCATCTTTTTGCGGACACACGTGCGCGATGATCATATCAGAATATTACGCAAAAATACAACGATATCTATTTTTAGTTAGCATCCCTTCAAAACCACGTATAGATTATGTATTATCGCACAGTGCGTGGATGCCACGGAACGATTGTCGATGCGATTGACGCAGTTTTCCCTAAGTTACGACTGTTTTATGTTCACATGATGAAAGTTGGAGACGACCGTCTCATTTTGCAGATCTTATCTCCTCAGTTTTTTTTTACATAATTTTCGACGACGCTTGGTTGACGTTTGATCGCTACACTCGCCTCTCCAAGATTCGGATCGTTAATTTTACTACCTCTTTCTACATGTTTACGTCGCTTCGAATGAAAGCTTACCGAAATACGTTGCTTTTATGATACTTAAAAATCAAAACAAAATGCTTATGATTTTCCGAATCAAAAGGTAATTAATCATTTATTTTAATATTCATTTGACGCTAAACAGAACGCCTTTCCGTACGCTTTACGAAGGCCTGACCTCTTTGCTCTACTTTTCTGGCGTTCGTCTTTCCGGCCGGCAAGTGCATCGGGCCACGCAAGTGCATCATTGCAGCGCGGTGTGTTGACCTCGTTGGGTGGGGCCTTTTTTTAAATGGCTCTCGAAACCAAGCAGCGTCGTTTCGGAGCGTTCGGTCTCGTTAACCAATTGTTGCCGTTTGGTTTCGACTGGTGAACTGGATTTATTATTGATGCACTTCGAGACACTTCGCCGTTCAGTTCAGGCTCATAAATCGACGGGTTACTTTCTTCGTGCGGAATTTTGTAACTTTGGAAAATGAAAGGGAGGCACCAAAAAAACAACCTCTTCGGCGAAAGAGAAATTCTTCGTTTTGGACCAATTTGCTACTTTTTACTGCCTCGCGATCCGGGCTGGACGATAAGAACGCGGTGCACACCTTGGGCCATGTGCAATCCGGTTCCCCCGGGTCCGATAGCCGGTGCTGGTGGTCCACGTTGGGAGTTGGAGTTCTTTTGGTGCAGTTTTGCTGCTACGTAAAGCGTATTTTGATATACATTTGCACTTGCTTTCTTTACCTGCGAGCGAAATTGGGTGAAAGTGGCGTTGCTGTGTCCATGCTGTGGAGATTAATTATATAAATCATTTCGAGCAAATAAATCGTTCCGGGGCAGACATGCGAAATCCATAACATGTTTAATGTCTTTTTGGTACTGTAAAGAGAAGGAGTTTTAACTTTTCCTGATTTTATACTCGGTTCGTCCGGTTGGGATTTTATATTTCCCTCTCAAATAAGCCTTCAAGCGCTTAGCGAACGAAGGTGTGTATCGCTGAAGCAGAACTATGCGCGGAATTTCGCTCTTCCACGGCTGAACAACACACCTAAACTGTGGAAGATGTGACTGCAGTCCGTCCCAACTGTGTTTTCCTTTCCTTTTCCGATCCACGGAACTTTGCAAGGTTCGGGTTGTTCTGTGTAAGCCGCATTAGGTTTTTAGAACAATGCGATTGTTCCGATGGAGTAATTAAATACCGATAGATACCGACCTCTCAAAGCGAGGAGACGAGGTCAACATCGAACGTGTTAGACTTGCCGTACCGTAAGATGGACGCAGAAGATGACGTCAGTGCAAGAAACTCAAGGTATGGTTGGCTATAATCGTTCTCTTGGTGCGGATATTAGAGGGAGTATTTCTTTGCTGCTGATACGACTCGATTGGAAGACTTAAACGATTAGTCGATAGGTTCCCTAGTGAATCCAATCGATGTAAGTCTTGGGAAGATAGCCACGAGTGCTTTATAGGTTGAGGTTAGAATCTAGGTTAGTGCAGCCAATTGCACTCCAATCAATCGCTGGAAAAGAATAGCGTAAATACATGCTGAAGAGACATTCTCGGCGATACGCTAATCGATAGCCCACGACCAACGAAATCGACCCTCCATCGCGAAGTAGGCGAGGCCAAGGTGTTTGAAATCACTCAGCCGAGGGTGTGCGCGAATGTTTTTGCTGGCGAAAAGTTGGGCGCTGTTAGAAATCGGCAGGAAAGAACACCACGGAGTATGGTGTTTGGATACGGCTCGCTTCCGGCCGAATGGCTTACCCGTCTCGTTTTACTACCGAAGGGCAGAGCTGCTTTCGTTTCGTTTTTCTCTACCTCGATACAATAGTCCTACGGACTGGCCGTAAAACTGGAGCAACATCCCCGGCGCGGCGCTAGCAACGCCGCCCACATGTTCGCTTTTGGAGGTTATGTTATGACCTGTTGCTCGTAAAACCGCCAGATGGTTTTATGGTTGCACTTTGCGCTTGTCGATTGTTTGTTTAACCACTGTGGAAAGCATTTAAGGATCGTCGAACGGGCCATTTTGTCGCCCTTGGGACGGTGTGAGTATTCTTTTTTTGTTTACGTCTTCAGCCTATGAGATACTTTGATTGTGAGTGAAAAAGAAATATGTTGCATTGCTTGAAAAAATGAAAGAAAAAGTGGAAAATGCGATATCTGAGGTGCAACAATGTTTCTCCCCACGACGTCAGAAGTCTTAATGACATCAACGTCGTCGAACTTCCCTTTTTTTCAGGGAAATAGCGCCTCATTAAAAGCATCGGACGTTTCTCCTACGCCTGCTGGGGGAAAAACCCAGTAGCAATGATTAAGTGCAAAAGCAGTTGACATGCAAAAAGGATCGATCGTTTCCCGCGTCCTGTTGCTGCCACCTCTCGGGAAAACGTGAAAGGTATCGAGCCTCTGATAGCCGGTTCGCTGGCGGCAACATTGTTTCAAAACCGGCGCGGTTCACCGGCACCCGGGGGTAAATAATCGTGGATAATTAAGCAAATAAATAAAGCAAAACAAACAAACAACGGCCGGTTGGCCAGCGAGTGTGGCTTTCGTTTTTCGTGTGTCGAGCGTCGAAGATATCTTAGCCGGTCTGTCGGTAGCTGTCACAGGCATCGCGAGTCTCTGATTCTGGATCCGGCGGGCCACCAAACACCACACAGTGCAAGGCTCTTTCGGCAGTAAGTCCACACCCCAGTTAGGACCGATCCGAGGGTCGATTAAACGGCGGGGAACGCTAGCGAATGGGGTTAAATAAATTGTAATCCACTTCCAATGGTGAACCGACCCTGGGCAAGCCCTACACCGGATGGTGTAGGACGGACCCTTTTGTGGCCGTCTGGCCGGCTGGCAATAAATCAACCCTCGGATATTGGTCGCGGTCAGTTGGTCCCGGCCAGCCAGAACCGAGCCCTCGCGGAGGGTACCATGAGAGTACGGAAGGGAGAGCCTGCCTCCGACATGGCTGTTGAAGGCTCCGGAGACACTTGCTCCTTCCACTCCGGGAAGATACCCGATGCACGTCGGCGGTGGTCTACCGCAGTCTACGAGCGCGTGGTGCAGGCGATATCTGGCAACCGGTTTCACGAATTGGATTTCTTTTTCCCCTGAATTCGTCGTCCGAATACTGTCAAAGCCTTGTCGGTCGGCGGTTTTCAAGTGAGTTGTCTTTTTAAACACTCTGAAATCCCTGCCCGGACCACTCGAAGGTGGAAATAAATTTAGTATTCCACAGCAGATGCGGTGATTACTCGGACTGGTTTGTCTCTTTAGCGTGCGTGGGGCCGCCGCCTATAGACGCACCTGCCGGTGTATCCGGTGGCAGGAGTTCTGTGCCGCGCGAGAATTCTTTATTTCGGGATGGCAATAGGCTCGGAACGAGAGGCGACGACTTTATCGTGGGGAATAACGTTCTCAACGTTCGGAATTTACAGCTGTCATCGTATCGTACGGCATCGAAGCCGCCACACGTTGATCCAATCAGGCGTATTTTAATGAGTTCGAATTGGTTCTTATGCGCCGCCGTAATTATGGAGGGGGATATAAAGGCAGAGGAGGCGTTTGAATTTTTATCACAAGCCACAAGTTTTATTTTTGTATTCCAATTAAAATCACCTGAGGAGAGATTATGACTCAATTGAATGTAAAATGTTTGTTTATTTCAATATCTAATATCCCTCTTTTAGTGGAAAAAGTCAGAACCTAATGTCTTATATAAAAACACTGACTGATTTCACTTGATGTTTCATTAGACAAGTTTTTGAGGTTGGTGTCGCAATTGAGTCATCTTATGCTTTATCATCTCTCCGTGTTCCTTCGTTCTCGTTGGTGAACTGATGTGCTCAGTGGCGGATCAAGCTCTTTGGAGGCCCTAAGCGGGATTGCAGCAGAGGCCCCTCAAATAACAACTCTGTAAAAACTCTGAGTGAGGGGGGAGGAGGAGGGAGGAGGGGAGGATGTCCTCAGACTCACTTATGATATCACTGAATACTTATAATATTTTCTAACAAGCTTTACCCGCTTGAAAACAGACCGAAATTCCACACCGGAAGGTTTTTTTGCATGCGATATTGTATACGCTAGAATGGAAAAAAAAATTTTAAAATGGGATGCAATGGGATTAACAAACAAAAACAGAAATGGGATTTCCGTGTACAGAAGCATTAAATATGTTTTTTTCTACTTTTATTTCTAGCAAATTCGTCTATAATTGATATCTCAATATCTATTGCTTCCATTAAATCCTGCTCTATGTGCAGCATCGCTAAATTGTTCAGTTTTGTTTCACCCAACGAATTTCTTAAATAATTTTTTACTCTTTTCAAAACCGAAAATGATCTCTCTCCGGAAGTATTTGAAACTGGGATGGTTAAAAAAAATTTCAACATAGTTTCT
>KE525346.1:82860-104191 GCA_000441895.2 Anopheles sinensis
AAATTAATGCGTGCAATCGATCCAAGACGTGTGGACAAAAAGTAAGGTAGGACGGATGGGAGGTGTGCAATAAAAAGTTATACGCGGAAATTTCCTAAGGCGGCTAACTTCTGTTCTTTCTGTTATTCCGTTCTGTTCCGTTGCGCATTTCTTTTTCCGCAACGTTTTGACAATCCATAGCTGAAATAACCGGCGACGATTCCTCTTTTGCTTCGTGCTTTGTTAACGCGTCTGAGGTAGATACCGTATAATTTTTTTAAGTCCAGGCAGAACTCACTTACCAATAATTTTGTGTTCGTACCTTTTATTTGGTACGGCCCGTTAGCGCAAGTGTACGCCAAGCCCAGTGCAAAGAGGCCCCTGAGTGCATTTGTGTGTTTTTTCGATACTGTTGTCACTGCGAGGCCCCCTACTCTATTGGATACTGGCCCCCTCGTGGCCCATAGAACACGTTGAAGAAGCGGGGGAATTGGTTTTCTCGATCTACCAACCTGCCTTCATTTTTACTACGCTCTATAACTTCGTAAAAGGTTGAGGGGGGGGGGAGGGGCGAGTATAATTATAAATTTAAAATTATATTATTTCTAGTACACATTCCGAAACCTTTTCGATTCTTTCGGCTCTGCGCACCTACGATCTTGGTTTTGCCCTCATTTATGTATAATACTATGTTTGACGGGGTACCCCGACCGGCGAGGCCCCCTAAACGGCGAGGCCCCTGGCGGCCGCCTACTCCGCCTATAGGTTGATCCGCCACTGGATGTGCTCATCTTAATCTTCCCTTTCCTCTTCTCTCTTACAGATAAGGAGCTGTGCGTACCATCGACCCAGAAAAAGGTGAGTATTTATGATTTGTCCCACGACGGTTGTCTCCTGGACGCCTTCACATTGTTCCTGGTGAGGAACGTAGTGCGCGGTCAGAAAGTTGAGTGTCTTCGAGGCCGGCCGAGGTGTACACACGCACGCATCAACAAAATCCCAACCAACTGACGACGACGACGACGACAGAACAGATAGGCCTGCCGGTTTGCTACAATAAACAAGCCGATGTCCCTCATCTCTTCGGTTATCTCCGTGCGAACGATTTCACCACCGGGGCCAGGGCAAACACCGTCGTGCGAGTGCCAACAACGCTTCAATGTGTAATTAAATCACATCTGATTAAAAGTGGCAGATAAGTCGCGCTATCGCGATCTTGTAATTACAGCGCTCGATCCGGCGCGGATCCGCGTGCACACTCCCAGCAGCAAAAGCCCGGGACGTTAGGTTCCGTTGCGTTCCGTTTGCATTTCCCGTTAAGCAGCGATCACTTCAGAGGCATTGATTTCTACAGCCCCCCAGACGGACCGGCATATTTTCGGCTACTTCCTCTCGCGGGCCATGCAGGACCGGGTTACATTTCGTTGTTGCTTTTAAAAGTTTCTCTCCTACCCTTGCGTTTGATTTCGCAAAACTCCCCCCGTATCCTTCCGATGGTGGAGTGAGGTGAGTCTATACGCAGACCCCGAGCCATGCCTAACGCTTGTAGCGGGAAGTCGTCACGGTCAAGTTCGTCGCTAGCTCGCACACCGGTCGGTGTAGGTCGGTTAGTCAAATAGTTTCGACCTGGCGTCTACATCGACAGCGAACTCAAATCTGCACCCAGCGAGGAGCGTCTCGCGTCTAACGGATCGACGTTCGTTCAGCGAACTTTTGGCGAGTTCGCGTTCACCGTTTCACTTTCATCGAGATGCTATGGGGGTATTATTTGATGCCTCCTAACGTTTAGTAGGAGGACTCGCGTCCTGGAGAAGAGTAGAGTGTAGCGAAACGTAGAGGAGGGATAGACCTGGCATTGCAGAGATTGCCAAACTATTTTTTGTGAATGAATGCTACCCACTTCCTTTTACGCGTCTTCCATATGAGGTGCTTTTAGAGGCGCGATCGTTCGGTGTTGCTTGGAATGATAATTGAATTAACGAAAACACATTCGAATAACTTAGGCCCCCGGAGATGCTTATCGGACTACGCGAGGTTCGGCTTTCATCGGTAGCCAGAGGTTTCGTTCCAACGATCGCGGTTGAATGTCATATATTTTAATTTGCACTTTAACTCTGCATTTCTATTGCAAGTATGCAGCTTGGAAAACACTTTTAGAAATGGGTATTAGTAGGTTCATTTTGTCCGACGTCTTAAAGGCAAAGTAACGCTTCAGATTAATAAAGCTTGAAGCCCATGATCGGTTTCATAAACATAAATTTGATTATTTAAAGATCACAAACATGAGTCACGGTATAGAATTTATGAGCAATAATGTTAATGTGTTATTGATACTTGATTTCGCCAAGCATCTAGTAAAGGATTACGAACGCGTGGAGGCGGAACAGCCCGGAAGGTCAAGATCGAAGCGTTAATGGGTTTGGGCTGGACGTTGTAGAGGGTTTTTTGTCCTTCTAAAGATGTGGAGTGCCGATAAAACACACCTCTGGCGAAAGTCGGGAGCTGAAAGAGAACGCATACGCCTTGGCTGCACCTGCATGTGATTCGAAAGATTTCAGCCTAGGTATATGTGTACGTCGTGGGATCGGTTCGCGCCGGTGAGACCGCGCGCAGTTAAAGGAGAAAGGTCTTAAAGTGGATGAAATATGACTTGATTTTTTTTTCTCTCCATCGAGACTCCTAATTGGATGGACTGTGCGAGCAAGCCATTGGTTTGTTGGTGGTCGCATGTTGGTGGGACGATTAACATGGGAGAGTTGACCTTTGTGTAGAGCATCTTTCTGATCCGATTGTCCATCCAAACTGACTGTCCGAACACATGGTGTGTTGGTTCTTGGTCCGATTGTCCACCGAAAACCCGTCAGGTCCGCGAGAAGGCGGAGGAGCACATTGATCGTAAACCAATCTGTTTTCCAACTCCATGCCCATGATTAGAGCGAGCGGTCATAAACTCGAGGATCCTCAAAGGTTATCATTTTATGGTTTCAAATAAACCATTACCGGTTGAATTGATTTATTGATCGAGCGTTGAAGGGCCCTGCCTGTATCCACTGTTGGGTCCTGCTCCCGGGGAGCAAGCTTGGAGCGACCGCGCACTTGTGGTCCGAGGTCATGGAAAATAAATTTCCTAACGACTTCCCAACGAGTGATAAAGAAAAGGAACTGTCTAACTAGCTCCGGTGATGTTTCCTTTCACTTTTGATTTCCATTGGTCGCGCTTGGGTTTGTGGAACGCGCTCGAACCATAATTTGAGTGACGAGCAGTTTAGTGCTGCATTTAGGTAAATTTGCTCCTATTGCCGCTCTGTCGTTCTTCCCTTTAGGAGTTGGTCTCCTCCTGCCCCGTTTTATCAAGTCCTGTGCGCTTTCCATTTCTGAACTGGGTCACCCACCAAAGTTGGTAACGGACGGATTGAGAGTTGCGGGTCCCTTCAGAAGCTCATCCTAAGGGAGCTATAAAAATTAGCAAACGGCTGACTGGAATGGAACCTAAAGATGCCTGCCCAAAGATCGGTGCAGATTGGATTTATTGCCTTTCCATCTGGGGAACTCCTTGGTTAAATCGCGTCCATGGCGCTTTCCCTATCACCGGAATACCTGGTGACCTATTTATGATTATTAGCCGCCAACCATGGATGGGGACTGGGCTAAAGACCAGGTGAACGTTACGTTGAGTTAGTTTGCAACACCCTTTAGGCAACTTCCGATGGTGATTTGAAGAAAGTCAATAATCATTTTAAGAAGTATGCAAATTTGTACCTACGGAAAATACGACCGACTATTTGTTACATTACGATCGCTCTTTTTTATCGTCAAGATCGATGACCGGCAAGGTGAGTGCTGGTTCGAGCCCTACGGGACACTTCGAAGTCGCATTTCATAGGGCTTTCGGCTTCGGAAGGTATAACCATTGTGATTACCGATCATTTGACATGCACAATAGCTGGGCATTAAGGTCCCTAACGCCTGTGTACGTAAAACTGTACCACGCTGAGATGTCGAGAGGGAGAAACTTCGATAGGTCGCAGCGTGTATCATTCGCTGTAATCCTGTTGTTGACTACCCGGGTTCTTGTAGTTCTCCGGGTCTTCTGTAGAAAGTGCCGGTTAATGGACGGAGATCCACCGAAGTGGGAAGCGGGGTTTTGTGCTAATGCGGTGGGATGTGGATCTCCACTTGTCCGCATACGTCCGCTGGAGCCCGCCCCGCGTTTTTGGACCTCGAGGGAACGGGGCATCATGTTGCTGCTATTAAGGAGGGTCATTTATCTAGGTGTAATGTGGTGCGTTGTTGCACGGTGCCTCTCCTCGGGGTTTCTTAGGCCATTTCGATCGGTTCTCCATTAGCTGTTGATATTTTGGGGAAGGCTGGATGTGGAAAGGTTCCTTGCCTCCGGTGCCTAACAGAGTTGCCCAGTGTAGCTGTTGAAAACGCTCATTCATGATTCTCCACCTGATAGTGGTGCGGTTCGCCGCTGACCATGATATTCGATCGTTGGTGTTCGGGTTCGGGAAGAACTCCCCGCCTTGCGGTGGTTCTCCATGGTTAGTTTGCAGTATCGCATGCTCTTCAGTAGACCTAGACCTCCAGGCAATCGGATAGATGGATGGTGAGGTTAGAAAAGGGTACAGCCGCACTAGTGGAAAGTGGACAGGAGCGAAGTTTGTTGTTGATCATCGCGAATCGACGCGGCAGACGATAGTACCTCTACGGCCGACGGATCTGTAGGGAACCATCTTGGCCTGCCCTATGGATAGACGGTCTCTTGAGGAGAGCCATGGGAATCGGCAACTTTCCGTCCCCGAAGCGATGGCAGAGTGTGCAACTCGGTTCGCCTGCTTGTAGCACGTGTGCTAGATCATTTCCATATTTCCCTGCGGTTGGCGCCGCTCAAAGCGAGCGAGCAAGGCAATCTATTGAACCGTACTGTCAGGCGCTGTAGTGTGCTCGATCCAATGCCGGCTGGTGTTGTCTACTTTCTTTACCGATTTGAATCCAAACAACAAGTATGCCCAGCGAGCATTGATGCTGCCCGGGGAAGGAACCGAAGGAAGGAGGAATGCCAAAGGTTTCTATATATATACTTTTCCTCTTCCCATATTGCCAGAGGCTAGAGATGATGTGAAATACGGTCCCATGGTCACGAGGGTCTCTACCGCGGTGAAATTCATGATATTACTCTATCTCCGACATCCAAATATGTGTGCCGAAGAAAGATCACCTCACATCCCCCCACACTGTCCACAACGCGCTGTTGGTGAAAGATAATTTCTCCCTCCGCCGAATGCACTCTTCGGGGGCGTGAGAATAAAGATACTTTTGACCTATATTTGGGGGGATCTCGCTAGGGTCTCTTTGCGCCTCGCCAGCCCGAATCACGATTAGTCGCGGAGGAGAAGAAAAACGAACGAACGGACAGAATCGATCAGATCGCGGAAGGGCACAGGACACCTCACCACTGGCACAATGGTTGATTAGATGAAACGCCATCGGTCCTATGTGGGGAAGAAGGTTGTCGGAGCCCTTACGTTCAAGTTCACCCGGGGCTCCCACGTCACCGATAGTGGCAACCTACTCGCCCGTCTAATGCCCGTGTTTATGACCTATTTCGGTGAAATTGGAAGTAAGTTGGTGCCTGTGCTCAATATGGCCATCGTGTTAGATAGCGTAATCGTGCCCCCCGGGGGGTGAAGTCGTTTGTGATTGTATGCTAAGCAGTGTCTTCCTGTGTTGTTTTGCCTGCACTACTGAAGACCATCTGCTGCGAGGGAGTAACGAACTAACGATTGTTGGTGCGAAGACATCGCTCGTGATTAGATGTGGTCATGGGTGAAGATTGTTTGAAAAGTGTGTATGGTATTGAGACTATTGGAGAAATTCTAGAACATCACCAATAACCTGAGAAATATTACTTTCTGTTAGTTGTTCCACCCAATGATAAGCAGAGTTTGATAAGCTTGAATGCTATCGTCGACTTACATCTTCCAACGAATCGTTTCGTTTTCGTTTCACTGTTCCCCGCAAACACACTTTCGTTGTACATTTTTCATCCTTCCTGTGGCCGTCCAAAGTAGTAAATCTACTTTTCCCATTTTTCCTCGAGAGCGAAAGTTTCCTGGGACGTCTTGCCGAGCGCCTCAATGGCATCAACTGCAACTGCTGCTTGCCCGGTTTCTAGATGCACGCTCACTGATGGCACAATTTTTCCCGATTTCTGTATATCCTCCCGGGGCGGCTTTGGGTTTGGTGGTCCACGAAAGCGAGCGCCCAGTTCAGGAATGTGTGCACACATATTTACGTCGCTCCGCCTTTCCCAAATCGAAGCAATATTTCCGTTGCACTACAGTGGGGGCTCCGGTGCAGCAGCTTCACACGGCCATATGATGCTTGGTGGAGTAAAATTGGAAGTGAACGGAGAGAAATGGCCATGAAAACCATTGCATGCCGATACCGTTCGCGTTGCATTGCTCTGCTGCAAGGCTGTCGACGTGCGTGAGTTGACAACGTATAAAGCAATTTAATTTTTGCGCGCACACACCGTGTCGAGTAGGCGAAAGTTCACGGTCACCAACTCATTGCGCATGCGCTGGGACAGCAGATTTACGGGAGTGCCCGACATCAGCCAACATGCATCTCATGCAGCAATTAGTCAGGAATTCCAGTGCGGTGGTACTTTTACCGTGGAGAAACGGTAGGAGATCAGCCGTCCGTTCACTCGCGATCGATCTTCGGTCCAATCCTCCAATCCGGCTGACAGAACCAGGGGCCAGGTTGGCCAGCCCAGATGTACCCGGTGGCGCATTCAAACGTTTGAAAAGTAAAGTGAAGTGTTTGGGTAATGAGTATGTCAGCGGGTGTTTGACATGGAAGGTGCAAATCACTCAAGCGAATCGAGAGAACGTAGAGTCTTAGAGGAGCCTACAGCAACGGATGAGATATAGGGGGAAGTCCTTGGAACGGGGGAACCTTAGGAAGGATGAGTCCTCGATCCACTTGATCGACATGCTTCCTTTGTGTGCTTAGTTGACGCTAGTAATTACATGCATGATGTACACCCTTTACTTTGTACATTTTGTATCTGATCCTCCAGTAAGTCTTTCATGAGGGTACTTTGGTAACACCTACTAACACCTCCATGTAAATCGAAGAGCATGGCCATGGGGATCATAACCAAGATACAAGGATAGTTCACTACAAAGCATACCATGAAATTGTTATGATTAATGATTATTTGTGCACATACATATACACTCCTTTCCGCGTCCACCCGGGGTCCTGCTTCCTCTGGTTCTGAGGGTCGCATGGTGGACACTGCAAAAAAAAGGTGGTAGCAATATCGCCGCTCAGTACTGGTCCAGGTAGGCGCCTGCAAACACTTGTGCGGATTTAATATAATAATAAGGAGCCGGACCTGCCCACTGACTGACAAGAAGCTTTCAGGGTAAGGATAGATCAAGGCGAGTCCGAGCAGCTACCGTGGTAGGTTCGTCGGTGTATGATTATCTCATTTCTGAATAAACCACACCGAGGAGCACTGAAATTGGAGTACCTCAAGTATCTGCGAACCACACCCGCCTATAGGGAAGACGCGAACTTTGGTGCGTACCTGTTGTTACTCCACGTGAGTCCAAGCTGAAAGACATGTGAAATGTGGATCTGACAGGCAAGGTAGTAATTCCAAACATCTCTGAGGGTGATGGGCGATACATCTGGCGAAAGTTCAGCAAGTGTACGGTGGAATATGGAAGGGATGTTTGACTATATCTAACCTCTTACTCCATCGGGAATGGTGTAATTCGAAAGGGTGGCCCGCAATGGTGTGGTCTGCCGCCTTCCCGCCTATGTTGTGGTGATTTCTTCCAATTCCCAATAATTGAGCAACATGATTGAATGTACACGCCCGGGCAATCATCCAGTATACCGTCGAGGCACCTATCGGCAGCGTACCCTCCTAGTAGTATCGACCGGTGGCTTCCCGGTACGCGAAGGTACACGTTTCAAGGGTGCACATTACTCGTCATACACCGTGGCCTTCTGCCTGCTCGTGTGTCATGTGTTTATTTGGAGGCCAAGGTGGGCTGTTGTAGGACACACAGCTGATAATCAACAAACCAAGTTCACTTTCGTTTTCATCGTTCGCTTCCGAGGCGCAACTTCTGGAAAAGTGGTTGTTGATGCCGGTTTAGCGAAACATGAAATTGTTGGCCAACCCACCCATTCTCCGAATGTTTTACCCTCAGCCGGAGAATTGGATTTGGCATCTCGAATGCGTGTAGAGTTCCGGGCTCTGTGTGTGTGTGTGTGTCGCTTAGGAGGAGGGCAATTTTCCGTGGTTTTTAAGTAATAATCACAGCCTTCCGCGTGTAGACCAAGTGTGTACATATGTGACTTGAGCCGTTCTTTCTCTTTCTTGCTCAGGTATTTCTCTCTTCCCGTTTCACTCCACGGTGGGTATTGTGGATGAAATAGAAAGTTCAATCCCTCCGAATGAAATCTTTGCACGTGCGCGTTCCGGTAACGCGTAACGATGTACCCTTGCGCGGGTAAGGCACGGAAAAGCCCAACTCATCTCGTTTCGGTAACCGGCTGCTGCCGAAAGAGGGCTGGCCTTTTTGCGCAACCTGCGGGGAGGGAACCCATTTCCACACCAGAAGGCATCAATGGCATGGTATCAATTTGGCAAACACTACGAAACACCCCAAAATAACCTTTACCTCGCAACCGGGCCGAAGCGAAGTAAAAAAGTGTTGGGCGGGAAAGGCGGAAAGCTTGGAAGTTGCAAGTTTAATTGATCACGACAATTAAAATCGTGCACTTTCGATTTCAACCCTCCGGCGCCTTAGACTTTGCCGCTTGCGAACTCTATGGTTTCGCGACCGGGATGACCATTAGCCGTAAGTTTCGGCAGTCGGGCGGTCCGCGGTATGTTCTTTCCCAGCCGTTCGAATGTGAGGTAACCCCAGCGGTACACGGCGGGTTCCTCCAATGATAAACGGTGCAAAGTATTACCATTTCAAAACGGTCGCGCGTGCCCCCGAAAACCTGATGCCGCCGATTGATGGCTACTGGCAAAAGATCGGCGTCAAGACCGGCGTCCGAACCGAAACCCCACGTTTATAGACACCGCTCTTTTATGCAAAGAAATTCAAGAATTATGTTTGCAAAACTGGCAAACTGGCGGCTTCCGCCGAAAGGGCTGGCCCGACGTTTGTGGGCCAATATTATTGATCCAGTGGGAATTTTTCTTCCCCAACGCTGCTGTTGCCGGTAACAAAGTTTCTCACGGCCGACCACGGCACGGCGGTACACCTTCTCTAAGTGTCGCTAAACATGCATCGTCCACTGTGCGGTAGGCGTCCTCCTTCTTTTTAGGTTCGGGCCTGTTTAGTTTGTGAGTTTAGAATCCGCACGAAGGGAAGGATGGAACGGCTTGGAACGTCGTTAAGGGTTGCGCGGGATCGAAGCAAGCGGTGCCTTGCGGGAAGGACCGGGCAGTTTTCTCCGTCACGCGCGAGAGCCGGAAAAGTGCTGCAGGCAACACGACTTTTCAGCACTTTCGGCAAACCAATACCGTGTAGGACAGAACCGCTGCCTTGCGGTTCGAAGCTCCCCGATGTAACAAGATTTGAAACTGTCAAGCGGCTGACAGCGTGAATGACGAAAGGGAGATACTGGACAGCCTGAAGCAAGCTGCTGCTGCTCCTGCTGCTATGCGGTGACTGCTTTGGGGTTTTGCGTCAATTTTGCGAAAGTATTTGCTTTGGTAAACACGCAACGCGGGGTTCGATCGATGCTGCTTTTGTTCGTCCAGATTTTGTATGTCGCCTAAGGAGCAAAGAAAAGTAGATCAATCGGGCTGTATTATGAATAGGAATACGAAATTTTCCCATTTTGATCAGTGCCAATTAAATTTCATAAGCCATACTTTTGATTCGGTATTAGAAGCCACAAAATTATTGTTTCTGGTTACAACATTTATTGGTTTGCTGATTTGTGTGCACGTCGCGGATTTTACATTAGATTTACTCCAGTTTATTTTAAGTTTTTAACTAAGTTTGTTGGATTTACTTGCACTCAAATTTTATGGTATGTGTTACAAGCAGTCCAGACCCGTGAGTCCGGACGTAATCTAACAGCACCTGTCATATAAAAAATGGAACGTTAAGGGGTAGGCGTAGGAGATAAACATATAAGCGCGAAAAATTTTAAACTGGCTTTGTTTTTGTTGAAAGCGAGGATCGAATAAAGATTAAAATTTTGGTTGTCTTCCAACTTCAGTAAGATACGTCCGAAGATTTTCAGTTTTTCGTTCGCTTTGCAACAGTATGCTTTAAACGAATTTAAAATGCGGATGGACCTCTAATTCTTAAATTTTTTAAGACATTTTTATTAAGTGCTATCGAATTTCACTGAAGTGCTACTTGATATAGCAAATAATATGATATTTAATTTCAATCTGCTTTCATTTGTACGCCATTTTCTCGACAACGAATCATTTACTAAACCACAACAGCCTAAATTAGTGTTTGGAAAAGCCGCGCTAACAAAAACGTCATCGAATGCGCCCTCTGTAGCTCTGATTGATGCGCTATTTATCATGTTCCAGAAATAGCCGTATCTTCTTCAGTAGGGCAAGAACGACTCCAAAATACATTGGAGAACGCCACTGGTACTACCAACCGAAACTTATCGAAAGACGCTGTCCCCTCTTAGTGGGATTGTAAAGGGAGGGCGTTTATTTCTGGATCTCTTCCTGCGCAGCGTAACGTACCGATGTTCGACCGATGTTCGATTAGCTGCGGGGACACACATTTATTTTTAATACCGAGAGCTAATTCCGAAAGCCAACAAACAAGCTGTTTCGTGGCCGAAAATAGTTCTACCGTTGGCAACGTTGGACTCCGAAAAATGCCTCCGAGTTGTTTGAATTAGTTTTCCCGCGGGAGAGATGTTCGTTAGGGAAAACTAGTAAAAGAAGCGTTTTGGAATGCTTTAGTCCGTAGTTGTATGGTGTGGTTATGTTTTGTGGAACGTAAGAGGAACTATGATAACTATATTTTTTCGTCATTCATCACGTTGATAAGAATTGCGTTAAGGTAGAGGTGATTTGATTTTATTCGTCTTGTGTCGTGATATCGATCATAGTGCGGGTGCCGTCATTAAGCAGCAAAAGTGATTGATTGGCGTCAAGGTTCCCGGATGTTTACTGGACGGTATTTCCTGACATTTATCGCAAGATATAAGGCGGTCCATTTCTTCCACAATATTTAATGCTCAAAAATGGGTTTTGAAGAAGTTGATGAAACCTTTTTCTTCAGACAACCAACCGATCGTCCCTCGGTCGGAAATGTTGACACCGCGGCATGTTGGGCTCGGCCAACACCATTGGATGATGAATTCATTTCGTGATCAACAGCTTCATGATTCACGCGGTGTGTTGAGAGTTTCGCTGCTAGACAAACCGTTTGGCGCCAGTGATCACCGAGCTTGGTATGGCTGTTGGCCAACCGATGGTCGGATCGCGCTACCAGCTGTGACCTTTGGAGAGCAAAACGTGGAGGAAGTAGTCTCCACACCCTAAGCCAGCCAGTGGGAGTCCAAGTTCAGTTTTCCAGTTGCGAAAGCTGGCGCCAAAATTGTCACCATGGCGATTTAAGCCCTTTGATAAGGCTAAAGCTCCTGTGGACGTAGGGATCCGTCTGTATCAGGGTGCTTCTCCTTCACTCCGACGATGGTTTTCGCTGCGCCTTGCACCACCGAGGAATCGAGTGACACGAACTAACACCGCCTCGTTAACCGGTTGCAATTGCATTGGAAAACAGCGGCATAAACAATACTTCTTTCCCAGGGAACTCCCCCTTCTAGACGGTGGTCCACCTTCATCTGCCTGCCCTCGGGAAGCAACGTGGAGACCCGGGTCACGTTCGAACCTCACTCTCGCCAGGAGCTTCCAGCGGGCTACCATGATCGTGTGCGTGTGGCGGGAAAGTGGTTGAGGAAATTTATGCATTTCGGCTGTCGCCACAACTGTCCACAGTCGCCCGTGCAGCACTTTGTTTGCTCAGTACCGGCCCTGGTCCACGTCATCCCAGGAGCTGTGAGGAGGAAGCTGCAGGAGCAAACGGTCGTCCGGTTACGCTCGCCCTCGGCTATAGCTCCCTTCATTCACTGCACCGATGTCACTATGCAGCCCGTTTTCGCCCAAACGCGACTTATCGTTCTTTGTGTTATGCAATTTGTCCCTCCTTATATTTCCTTCCTCTCTCTCCTTTTGCTGGTCGAAAAGGGAAAAACGTTCCTCTCCCCAGGGGCCACCACGGAGGCCCGGGAAATGTGGCCACTCTTTCTCTTCTGCGCCTTCACATGCAGCGCATTTGCAATTAAATAGCAAATTCGTGCCGCAATACCTGTTCATTACCCCGGAATGAAACATTGTGTTTCTGCCTTGTCTTGTCTTGTCCGCGTATCGGGGCGGGATGAGCCGCTACGAACCTGTGGCGTGGCATGGATCTAATGATCGCTTTGAACTGCTACCGGCACACGCGGATCCTCCTGGAGAGTCAATGGTCAAGCCTAGGGTTTTGCCAATGTGCACGATCCAGGTGTGGGCAGCCGAGGTGCACCTACGGGATAAGCCACCGCGAGCCAGAAGGAAGTCGTGCAGGGAATAATCATGGCCCGACGTGGGATTATTTAACATCTTTCGGGACTTGCTTGATGAGTGAACTTTTCCAGAATACTCTGTGCGGCGATTGAAAGTATTCTCCTCGGCGCTGCTGTTGTGTCATACATCTGCACAATTAATTCTACTCTGGTGCGCCGCTCAACAACCACTGTTTGTATCGTGTGGTAATGCAAGTCACCGACCACTTTAGCCGTGTTTATTTTGGAAGTGATTAATGTCGAAGTACATCCAGATTGGATCGCTCAGGAACCCCTGATAGTCGCACAGAATCTTCTGTCTCCACTAGAACGCTGTTTTCAGGCAAGGAAGTTCAGGTTTGCGCAAGTTTTTTGGTGCGGCTTACTTCTACCCTGTGCACAACGATTACTCAACAGCATCCAGTTTGTCTTTAAGCAGTTTGTTTAGGCAAAATGGACGTGGTACGTGGTCTAGGGAACACTTTAATAGCTTCGGCATGAATCATTCTCCCCATATGTGGTACGATTCGGTTAGGTTCTTTCCTACCTGGCGCCTTACCTTCTCTTCCCCGCCGTCGAGTTGGTAGAACGTTTTCACGTGTGGTGTGTTTGCGCAAAATTGATTCTTTGGTATGAGATGCAAAGACGAGGCAACGGGATAAGGACGGGCGGGATTTGATCATTCGAGCGCGCCATGTCCATTCGTGTTGTTGTTCTCCACCGAAAAGCTCAATGAACTCCGGTTACATGTTCTCCCGCCCGGGCTTTGTTCCTGGAGCTCGTATGGCGCGGATCTATTTGGAAGCACATAAAATTGTTATTTCGTTTCGATCTGGCCGGCGTTCCGTGGGTCCATTTCGTTGTTTTCCCCCCTTCCGCCCTCTTTTCCACTTTCATCAGCCAAACCACGTTGACTTTGAGGAAATGGAAAATGAATGGTTCTGGTGCCGCTCAGCTTTTCTTCTACGTAATTATCCGTTCCGTCAGCAGTATTTTCCCCACCACCAACTCTTCCAAACTTTGCGTGCCTCAACACTTTCTGGGAAAGCTAATGGACTTTCAGCGATTCGGAGTGGAGGGCGCCAGATAATCGCATGCTGTAGGTGTTCTGGGTGTTTGTTTGTTTGTTCTTTGGGCGAATCATTTCCGAAACGCAACCAGGACTGGCACGGAGACGAAGGAGGAAATTCGTAAATAGATGCCTCCATCGTATTTAAATCTTAAATGTGGTTTCATGCAGGATGTCATAAATCTTCTTTTCGCACAATTTACGACATACTTTGCTTCCAACCTACGGGTTTTCTTACCCCATTCGTTTGATCCGCGTGTTGTTGAAGTACGATCTGGGGAGTTCTGAGATGAAAATTTAATTAATCGCTATGCATATTACTTTAGAAAATTGTGAAAGATTTTGGTTGAGTCTTGGTTAGTGTCGATATAATAAATAAGCCTTAATATTAAATTGACCAGTGAAATTGACTAACAGAATGTACATGCTTAAGTCTTAACTTTGAATACTTCCGGGATTTGTCATCTGCTCACTAACATACCACACATTTGTCAAAAGCTCATGGAATGCCAATCAATAATCGTTTCGGCGAAACAAAAATGACATCCAAATTCACTACCGCCATATTCTATTTATTTTCCGGACAAAGTGATTCGATAAAAAAATATAGAAGGCCTAGATAACAAGGAGAAGAGTGCAAATCACGACACGAAACCATGTTTTAGATATACTTCTCCCACCTACACGTGGCGATAAGAGTGGAACGCAGCTAGAAACAGTTGCTGGAATTTCCCATCCCAGTTAGTTGGAGCGGGAGGGATGCGGAACTTGTTATCGTTTGCGGGAAAGGCTGAGGAGAACTCGAATTACAGAAACGCATATTGCGAGATAGCGGTGGTCACACTTGATCGACCACTAACAGTTCCGCCATCGGGTCTGTCTCTCTTTCGGGATGTCTACCAGATGTGGGGCGTGTATATCTACTGTTTGTTATCAAAGTTCTGACCAAGTTGGCCAGTTTCTGACGGTTTGTTTGTGTGCTTTGGAGCGGCACTGTCGGGACGAATACCGATTTGGCGCACACAATCGATCAACAATCGATGTCGGCACGGTTGCGTTTGGTGCCGAGCCTGGAAGTCGGGGTGGACCTTCGAAATGACAGCCTGTCATTAGGCCTCACTTAATGTGTGCGTGTGTGCCGTTCAGTGCACACGCGACTCGCGGTCGCCCCGATATCGATTGATTGACACAACTGGAGCTCCGTCCAAGAAGGAAGATGACGATTGTTTGCCCCGTTTAGGTCTGTTTATCGACCGTGCCGTCGCTTGTTGTGGTCATCAAATGACAGTAAATGTCAATGTCAACTCGACCGCTGGCCAGAGTCGTGTGCCTGTGTGGCCTATAATCGAAGTTGGGTTATTTTTGGGTGAGGGTTGGGGATGCCTTTAACACCCCCGACTGACCACAGGGCATCGTACGCACCGCGCTCTCCTGCCTCGTTAGCAAGCATGACGCGCCATGTTCCGCCGGCAAGCGGAAGAGACAGGTCGAGGTACGAGTCAGCGGCACGCAAATTGTGGGACGCACCCGGCGTGACATTTGTGAACTCACGATTTCTTCGGGTGGTCAGGATAATCGATTAAGGGCCTCCTCGTCCGTCCCGGTTCTGGTAGAGCACGACGGGCCATCTGTCACTTGGAATCTGGTCGAAACACTTGCCCCACAGACCTAGACAATGCGTCCCGGTGACCCATAGAGAGTAGGCTTAGGTTAGGAGACCCTTTTCCCTATGTGTGTCACAGCGAACGAATCCCGTCAGGTTCCATGTAGTTAGCGTTCCCAGCTCCCCAACCAACAGTACGGGCCAAAGTTCAGCGTAATTGAGTGCGGCGAAAAATATCTATTGCTCGGAGCTATATCTCTCCGAAATTATGGTGTCTCGGGAAATACGGCGACAACACAAAAAAACAAGCGATACGATCATAAATTATCACGATTGAGCAGCCGTGAGTTTATTGTTCATCGGGACCGTCGTGTGCCTACCACCACCACGTCCCCTTCCTATATTCCGGTTGGAGGTGCGCAATATCTCCCTCGTTGAGTTCTATCTTGGGCGCACAAAGTGTAGGCACCGAAAAATGGAGGATCGGATAATTCTCGCTGGGAAAAAATAAATAAAACCCAAAACTGTCCTTAAAAGAAGGCGGTTGGTATCTCCAATGCAGAAGGCAAAGAAATATGACCAGAACGGAGGTTTAAAGGAAAGGCAAAATTGAGCCCCGGATTTTGGCATTACACCACTTAGTCGGCGGAAAGTGTACGGCTCGTGCTGCTCCCAACGGGCCGGGGACACGATTTACCCGGTGTTTGAGCAGAGCACGCCTTCAAGCGTTGAAATTATGAGTCGGATCGGTGGTTCTAGTCAGAGTTTTTTACCCCTATTTCGCATGTACAAATTGTAAAGGGCACCCATTTGCGGCGGTCTGGTTTAAATAAATTTATTTATTAAACCGTCCCGCACAGCCTGGCGCTAACCTTATGACCTTTCCGTGCTGAACGCTAACGATCGATCGAACGGGTTTGCTGCTTAACCCCGATTTAGTCGGCGCTCGGGTGCTTGAGTAATCGATAGCTCAATTGGGAAATGGGCCGTATGAGGAAACGAACGTTGCTGTGTTGATGATGGATCACGTCGACCACCCGATAGGGGACCGTAGGCTGCCGAAAGCCGGGCTGGGTCACCAGGTATTAAGTTCTGATACCAATCCACCTCGACTGTAGGATACGTTCGAGTAGTGACACCTAATCCTAGTGGGGACACCAAAGTTTCGCGCGTACTACACCCCGGTTGGATGGTTGGTCTCTGTAGGTGCGTGTGCCAATATCTTTGAGGCGCTTCAAAGCATAGTGAAATTCGTAATACTACACTCTCTTTCGTACGGCCCAACAACGGTGTCGCTGATACACTCTCCATTTCTCCATTTCCATCCACCGTTGGATGGGTTTGCCAATAGTTCCGTTTGCAAGAAAACTTACGCTTTTCTTCAGTGGCCCTGTCGGTTTCCGCCGGCCACTCGTGTAGGGTTAATGGTCGTCGTATGTCACTGACCACACGCGGGGAGGAGGCATCGTTTGAACTCCAAAACAACGACAGCAGGCTTGTAAGAAGTGCGCATCCAATTACGAACGTACGGTCTGTTTGTTGTACCTTCATGGACGCAAGAGTTTGTCACACTGCGCCATTCACCTTCGCAGCGAGCGGACGAGGTCTGCCAGGAAGCCCAAAAGGAAGAGAAGGTGCACACACAGTGGTGTGGCTTTTCTTCTACGAAATCATGCTCCTCCTTGGTGGAGAAGGTGAACCTTTTCCTTCCTGTGTCTGTGTGTACTTTTTTTTCATACAGTGGTGACCTCTGCTACTTACACCCGTTTTATCCTCGTTGGACACTGTTAATGCTCCATCAAAGCCGGAGTCAGAGTTCCCCGTTAACGCACCAGAAGATTTATGCCGCTGAAATGTATCCTGAACAATCGCGAATAAATTGTATGAAGTTTCGTGGAATTGCTTTGTTTTGGCAACTTGTCCACTCCTAGCTGGAGTTTGTTGGAGCACATATCACCGTTTCCGAGCACTCCGCGTTGAACTCCACAAGTGGATAGTACTCAACCCGGGTTTTGGTTGTGAAAGTTGGCTGCAAACTGGCCGCGTGCTGGAGTAACCAAGAAGCCCCATCTCGGTTACACGCTGGTCAAAGGCCAACCTCATCCATTCATTCCACCCATGGACACATACAAACACCCGGTACGAATGGCGACACCGGCGGACAGGGGTTGGCAATCGGGCCGATACATAGGCGAGGCGAGGCGATAGAGTGCGCGATAGATTGATACATCCGATAGACATGCGGAGTTCGTGCGGAGAAATTGCTGAACTGTAAAAAGATCCATCAGCAAAACCAACCAAGAGGTTCGATGGTCGCGATGGATCGCCACGATGCGCCACGATTGTTTGATGTGGCGCAACGGTGCATTCGTACTGTAAGACATCGCGTGGTTGTTGTGGGCGTTAGAGGAGCTGTTTTAGAAAAGGGTGTTTGCCACATTTCCTCCCCGTCCGGGTGAAGGACAAACGCTCCGGCTCACCTCTCGCGCGGTTGAAGGTGCGAGATGCTACCCGTACCGCCGGTTGCTTATCGCAATCGAAAGTGTGTGTATGTGTGTTTTAGGTGGCGTATGCATGAAAGATGCGGCCATTGTTGTGGACCGGGAATTGCAGCAACGTTGTGCGGTGCAAAATTATTGGAGCGCGCAGGACGTGCCGAGCTGCCAAAAAGGAAGCGGCAGTAGGCGAAAGTGTCCGCCATGCTTTGCAAATGGCGGCGCCTGGGCCGTGCCAATTGGAGCGGTCAATCGGTGAGATGTAAATCTTTATCGCCATTGTTCAAGATTGTGTTGTGATGAAGGGTCGTTTCGGTTGGTACAAGATGCGTATGGCGAAAGAAGAATCTATTGGATTTGGTGCAAAATATGTCTGAGGTTTTGGTTGAAATAAGGATTTGTGGTTTGAGTTTTATAAAAATTAAGGTAGTTAATAATAAAACGACAGTTATCAAATGGTTTCCCTTGGTATTTTTTAAAATTCTTAAATAACTAAAATTTTGCCATAACCAGGAAAAAGGCATGTTTAAACAGTGTATAGAAATGTTTGATGATCATTTCATCGATTATTTCTGATCTTTTATTACGATGCACATTATACAATCCAGCATTGAGACTTAAGGGTTATTCTTGGAACTTTTGGTTTAGATTCTTAATCAAACTCGGATGCTGAATATTTTTTATGTTAAGTAAAGGATAAGATTTGTAACCTTTTGTCACGGACTTTGCAAGATAGTTCAGCAAATCACTTTAACTCATAACCTCTTTTTCATACGGAAGTATTTAGATGTTGTTCTTGAGGCGAACTTGTTCGTCCAGTGGATTGCAGCCTCAGAATATATTAAGTGAAGAGGAAGATCCATCTGTTCTTAGCTTCGGTTACACCATCGATTCTAGCTTGATCTCTGCCGATAGACACTCTGCATCAAGGGTGCTAATTGAGTCACAGGGATGTAAACCGTTAATTGGTCCACCGCGCAACCATGTTACCTAACCGGCGCAGTGGTGGTGGTTCATTAGCGTTTAAACGCTTCGATCGTAAATCAATAAATCTTTCACATTCCGCAGGCGAGCCGGGACGCAGGAACATATCAGTGCGGACCACCGTTAAGCGGCGGAAAAGCAACCTCCGCACCGTCTTCCGGATTGGCCAGGTTTTTCCCGCTTGGCAATCAAGTTCAATGTTGGGGCCGGTTGGCAGAAAAAGGGCAACACTCATCTTCATCAGGCGAGGGATTAGCTTTGCCCTGTCCGGGGTGTCGTTCATTGCGTTGATGGTGTTTTGCAGAAGCGTTTTCCTGTTTTTCGTGCTGGAAAATGGTGATGCCGGTAGGCTTCTTTGATTGGATTTGAATAGCTTGGTTCCTCTACGGGTATCGTGTTAAAAGGCCGGATAACAGTTTGAGTTGAACTTTTATAACAGTTCAATCGTTCCAACACAACTGTAAATCGTTACTGGGTCAAACATACGTACAATCACAAATTTGGTTTTGCTCCCTTCACTTCCGAGCAGACATTAATTTGTATTAATTTTTTCTATGCTTTACCCTTTTGCTATGGCGGTAATCTTTTTCTTCTGCCCTACCAAAGGATTATAACAAAAAAGCGATCGTCTAATTTCAGAGTCGCGTAGGAAATGAACCCCAATTTGCGCTGTTCTTCCTTTATTTTTCCCGCCCAGTGCTGTATTCTTTTGTCTTCAAAGCCCCGACAGTCCGCCGTAAGAATTCTTGATTGCGTAATAATAGTCATCGCCGGGTGCCGCCGCCATTTTCCGCTAGACCGATGGATAATTTAGCGCCAGCATGTACCGAACTTTTTTTGGTTTGTTTTCTGCCTTCGTTACTCGAGCATATGATCGTTCAGAAAAACGCCCTGTAAGACCGATCGCACTTTTAAAACATAATCGTTCATGCGCATGGCTTAGAACAAAATAAATGCGTCATGCCAACGAGTGGGAGTTCCCTTCGGAAGAACAATGTTGTTAAATTTTTCTACTACGTCAGCCTGAGTTGTGAAATTGATAACGGCCGTTTGACGAAGTGTATGCGCTTCACTTTGCCGGCTTTCGAGTGATTTTTCTCACCGTCACTCTCTTTTCCCCAAAAGAGGACTATCATCAATGAGTTGGGTTTTAGTTTTCATACGATGAATAGTGTTTTCTGCCGATCTTGAGCTAGTTAACGGAACTAATTGAAACAGCTAGTTAACCTCAAATGCAGTACGAAAGATCCAAAAGGTCATACCGATGGTGGTGAACACGGGATCCGTTAATTGAGTACTGTAGGACGGAGTTTTACCATTTAATGATAGATCCCTTAGGAAAGCAAAGTATGTACTAAACTTTTACGATTTGTTTGGCAGTTTACCCTAATTGATATCATTTTGTAGCTTTCCCCCATTCGTTGCAAAGATAAGATGATGTGTTAGTAGCCTCGTTTCTGTGTAAGGCTTAACGCGATTCATTACGAAACACCGTTTAAACTCTATATCGCGAAAGGCGCTAGCCGGTGCTCGGAATTCCTGCGACATCTAGAATATTTCATCACGGATGTGTGTGTCGGTGTGTCGCTGTTCAGGCTTGCCCGGCCACTCCCCGACCGGAGAACATTCCCGGATTCAGGGCTTGGCAGTTGGCCTGGTTCATGGCCTTCGCAGCATGACCGAAGTAGAAGTCTGGCTTTATCTTTGCCTTTGATCGTGTTCATCCATCAGCCGGTAATCAGTCGTCGTCGATCGACTAGTTCGCTTCTTGTTTTACACCTTCACGGACACACGGTTCCGTCTGGCACCAAGCTAGAGTCCACTTCCCCGTCCCGTTTCATGCCGCTTGTGTTGTTGGTTCATTTTTCAAATTCCATCGGAAGTTAATCCATCAGCCAGACATCCAGCCGTGCAGAACTTGTTAGACAGATCATCGCCATTCGTTGGAGGTTTGTTTTCATTTCTAGCTTGTACTCAAAGCATCAAAATCAAATAAATTTCCTATCTCTTTCTTATAACTGGACGCAAAGCTGCACGTGTTGTTGGAGATGCTGATCCCACCGGGAGAAGTTACCCTTGAAGATCAAAAGAATTTATTACTGTTCTTCGTTGGAAAAAATATTATTCACTTGCGCACCTCCTGACTTCCCTTCCAGTTGAAAAGAATCAACCAACTAGTGATTAAAATTTCACACAGAAAAACAACCTGGTATATCGTACATGTGCCACAAACAAGAATCCACTTGAAGATGTAAATGCATGCATAATTCACTCACGAAGGGTGCGAACACTCATCAGCTCATGTGGATTAGATTCGAAATTCTCACCTTAGTAAAACCATTTAAACAAACATTCGGGTGCTAGTTTCCACTTTCTTTCATTTTCTTCTCCAGCCTCACTCCGGAGGGTCAATGAATCGTTGCCAAATTTTCACTGAACTGTAAACAAAAGAGATCAATCTTCACCCCACGCAGGGAGAATGGACGTGTATGTGAATTTTTTCGTGTTGGAGGGAAGATATGAGGAACATTAGTCATTAGAGTTACTCACATTTCCCAG
>KE525346.1:105033-197732 GCA_000441895.2 Anopheles sinensis
AATTTGTTGAACAACTAGTTCAGTATATGATATTTTTGAATTCATTTTCTTACGGTGAACCTTGTTGGTGAGTTCGTTGGTGGAGGTCAGGAATAACGCCTGAAGCGATCTTTTCTCTCTAGAGCTTCGCAAAAGCCTTCGGCAGGAAGGGGCGCTTGGGAACGTACGAAAGGAAATTGTAGCGGCAGAGTAACACATATTTACCTTGCTTAATGATCAACATGATGAAAATAATTACGGTACCAGCCAAGAATGGGACTCTTCTCCGATGTTTTGTCTTTCCGCCCGTTCCGGAGGTTGGGTTGGGTTCGTCGCTTACCGTGCGTTAGTGTCTTGCTTGCGTGATTTCTTTGTCGTACTTGCCCATCGTTTCTTCGTGATCGCCTTTCCTCTTTTATTTTCCATCGCTTTTGCGTGCGAAAATCGTGGGAAAACTTCAACACTCCCGCGTGTGCTTTGGCTCGAGAGTTGCACACATGACTGTTGATGTCCCTCCGCGCTGGATCAGCGTTCCGAAACGCGCGTCATCGGATGTGCGAATCGGGGCTTGGTCGGGGAGTGGGTGGTTTCGTTCAAGTGGCACGCGATTTTCAATTTTTCTTTTCCGGACCATTTCGCGTATTCGTGAAGGTGTCGGTGAATGCATGATACATATTTTCCGCAGCCCATAGATAACCGCCAGATTGTCCTTCACACTCGGTGACAGCTTACGGGGTGCGTGTGGCTTACTGAGCTTTGTCGTCGTGCACGCATTCGACCCAATCTGTACTCTCGCACAGGTTTTTGTTGGCAAATAAAAAAAAGCTTTCACATACACCATATTCACAGCTAATTTTCAATCTACGACGACGGTGAAATGGTGAACCGTGGGGCGAAAGTTTTGTTTCAAATTCATTCTTTCGGGCTTTAATTACTTTTTCCCTACAAAGCGGGAACCTGCGGTTAGCTTAATTAATGCAGCGTCTCCCGGGGGTGCGTGCGACAATCGTGAGCATTTTCACGCTTTCAATTGAGGCTCTGTACCGATTAAGCATTTTGTAGTAACAGGGCCCCACACGATGGCATTTTCTTTTTGTAGAAAAGAAACGAAAACGACCCTTCGACGTGTTTTAATATTTGACGCACGCTCTGCAACCGCTCGCAAAGGTGTCGTGAAGATTTTCCATAATTTCCATAAGTGCTGTTTGTCTTTCTGCATAAAGATTTCGTCTGCTGGTTGAAGCTACAGTTTTGCCTGTGTGAAGATCAGTGGCTACCTCCCACGACGATGGCTCGGTCGTGAATTTCATTGCCAACACAATCTGGAGAAACGTTGCCTCTATGAAGGTTGGTATGCAATTTTCATGGCTAGTGAAAATGCTCGCCAAGATTCGTGTTTAAGGTCGGTGCCCTCAGGTTATTTTTCGTTGCATCCAAAGACCTTCGTTAAGGTATTTTCTTAACATTTTCTATTACGCTAGCTATTAAAATCAGCGGAATAAAATTGTTTAAAATTGGCATATTTTACCACACGAAAACTCTGATCTTCTGATCGTTTTAAAATATATTTCTTAGCTAATAAATTGAAACAATTCACACTTCCGTGCCTTGAAACGTTGTTTGGCTAAGGCCCTCGAGTAAACTCCCATTTTTGCTTCAATCCCAAGTCCACAGCTATCGGGCTATCGGTAATGTAACTATGTTGTACTCCGAGCCGAATAAAACTCCCTGGAAACAAGACTGAAAAAATTGATTTACCTCTTACGCGGCGTATCGAAATTTAGATAGGAACAGACATACTAATAGCAACCCGTTGGCCTTCAAGCGCCGGAATGATACAATGTTTAGTAATGAAAAGTATATATTTTAGCACAAGAGAACGAAATTTGAATATCCTTCATGCTAAACCGGGGCACATATGGAGAAGAAATTAGCTTCTCGATTCGGACTTTGCGCTCCAGGGCGGAATTAATTTGAAAGAACTTTACCGCCGTTCGCCGTTTGACGTGAGCGTCGCAAACGAGTCAAAGTTTGCTCACAGGTTCAATATGTCGCTCGACAAACTGTAGGCCTTTCAATCGGCTCCAATAAACCTGTTCTCCTGTGGATTCGATAATATAGCCATCGTGTAGTGTACAACAACACTTACGGACGAGGAAGGAATTCCATCGATGGTCACGATCTTTTGGGGTACTGGACCACTGCTCAATTGGCAGTAAGCTTGACTTTTTCTTCATGCTTTTCTTATTTTTGCTTTGGGTGCGGCCATGTACTGATGTTGGACTTGGACCGCTTATCTACCGGCTTAACTATAGGGTCGATTTTAGTTGAAATAATTTCACACTTTCGAAGCGCATAATAAATGTGTGGCCTTTCGAATGCCGAGCTGGCAAAAATGAAATAAATTGTGCTAACCTTCATGTGATAATGGAACCCTCAGGGTGAGATCGATATTTCAGGCGTCATGTTTCCTTATACCGCCGATACCTTATTTGGATAATGATGTTTTATTTTGCTCGTGCATGCAGCCAGCATATAAATAAAATATTTTATGACTACAGTACGGTAGGCACAAAATTTTGGCTTTCTGATACTGATATTTTGTGATAATCTGTTGGTGGTGCTTCTATAAACAGGATATTTTTACGTATCGTATCTGGGTTAAATTGTTCTGCATATTTTTTATGGTTTTGAATTTGCATCCTCAAGGCCAGAATAATATTTAATAAAAAGCTTTGATGGGAAATCGGCAAAAATACATGAAAATGGTTATCATACACCAAATCAACGACCAGCCAAAGTCGGCTGGTTGCAAAAGAAACCCCATTTGACGTTGACGATGCAGTAAGAATCCAGCAATCACCCGAACCCGAACTCTTTGCCTATCCACGCCATGGGTTTTGCCGTAATGTTGGTTTTCCTTCTTACATTTCAAGGGTCGGAAAATTTTGGCTTTCTTTGGAACAATGATTTTACAAACCATTCTTTTTTTAATAATGATTTAACAAACCAACAAGGTATCTGCCTGCATGTTGTATTTATAGCCTTACAGTAGAATGTTTTCCCTTTAGAATTAATTTCGGATCATTCGTAAGCTCCGTCAATTTTCCTAGAGTGTGTGTGGTTTAAGTGTGTAATGTTTCTTGCTTTTTTATGTTCATTTTCGCCCAGCATGTTCTGTTGCTGCCGGCAGAAATTTCGCATATAATTTGACGGTTCACACAATTTCCCTTTCGAGCCTAATCATTGGCCGGAGTAGGAAAGTGCACTTGTTTTTAATACGATTTATAACACACAAAAACCAAAAATAAAAAACGAAATGGACAAAGCGAGAGGAGCGAAGATTAAAATGTATTAATCGAGCGCTTGTGGATGCGGATGAATGGTTAAAGTTATTGCATGTCGCTTGCACGCAAAACACACCGTCTTAAGGTGCAGTACGGATTTCAACAGTGTTGCTTTAGAACAGAACCGAGGGGTGAAAAAAAAAATGAAACGCGATGTAAAAGGATAACAATAATAAATACATCATGCTGACTGACTGACTGACCGAGAAATAAATATGCCATTGCATGCCTGTAGCCGTCCAACGTTTGCTGGGACAAGCCCATCGCTGCGTCTGCACGAAACTTGCAGGTTGCACATTACCACCCGGCGCAAGAGCACCACCGGAGTTGGTGGAGTTGCGCGGAAAAGGCGTGCGAGTATTTTGCTTCTCGGTTGTCGTGTTCTGTGGCCCAGAGAAGAAAAAGTGCGGCCGTTGCCGTTTTGCCAATTTTGTAGCATTTTGCGTGACGTACGATAGAACACACAACCGAGTGAAACGGGTTGGCCTACAAAAAGTTCTACTTGAAAACGAAGCTTGCAAGTAAAGCTCTCTAGACGTTCGTCTCACAAAGCAGCGTTGAAGTCTCCATAACTGTAGGTGACTGCAACCGATCGAGGCGGGATGTGTTCGCGAGTGAAAGAAAGGTGTACCTGCGCTGAAAGCGCCCTCCCGCTGGGGTAGTTTTTCCTTCGCTAGCCACCACATTCGTTTGCTTCAGATGCCGTTTTATGAATGAGTCGTTGGAAGCTGAAACCGGAATGGAAAATAAGGGCCACTACTGGGTGCATGTGCAAGGCGAACTGTTTTTCGCGTGTCTAGGTAGGCCCGTCTCACGTCGGTACGAGTTTTCCCAAGGGTTAGTGAACTCGCCAACCGAAGGAGAACGTGTCATACACTTCGCTCAAGTGGCCTCAATAGCGGTTTGCTTCCATGGCGCACTTAGGTACGCTCGCCTAGTTGTCTCAAGAATGATTCACTGGAATTTGGAGCGTGGCTTTGACGACAATTTGCATACATTGCACAACGCCATACATTTCGCTTGCTAAATGTTCGCCATGCTTTTGCGGGTGTCGGTAGAACATGAAATGAAAAGTTGTTGGATCAGCATAAAGATATAGAGAGAGGGAGGGCGAGTTCCGTACCAAGCGCCAAACGATCGAGTATTTGTGTGTGTGTATCACACTTAAGATTTATAGTTTTTGGCAGGTTCTGCTGAACCAGACAAGAACGTGTCGTGCGCCGAATGATAATCGGTCTCTCGGTCGCTCGTGTCGCAAGATGTCGTTTCCATCTCCCGGTGTCTTGCTTCATACTGTCAGACCTCGGGACGCGTCTCGTTTCTTCTCACCACCACTGCGCCTTGGCGTGGGAGGCCGATTGATTGATCATTTAATGGTTGGCTATAAAAACCGGGCAGCAAGCAACACCTTAACACGATGCAACGGGCGTTGCCGGTGTTTCAGTTCAGGGAGGGGTTTATTGTGGCAATCATTATTAAATGCAGCCTAGTAATTGATAGATATTGTGTGTCATGATTGCCTGGCACCTATTACACGTAATTCGCGTCAAATAGACCATCGTAATGATTTTTATGTTTCATTATTAGATGTTTTAACTTCGAACAAGAAGAGATTGTTTTCTTCTCGATATCGTTTGCTATTGAATATTGTTATCAATCTTATGATTACATTTTGTTTCAGAAGAGAATCGTGTGCAAATGTCAGTTTAAAAATTTCAGGACAGATATTTCTTTCAATTACCAGATAGCATAACTTTGAAGGCGATATCGTATCTTTAATGCCCTAGCCGAGTGAAAATTATCCATTAGATACGATGTTCGTCTTCCGTTAGATTTTAGATAGCCCCTTATCTTCCCCCTTTTTTCTCCCTATTTACAGTCCCGCGTTCTGAAACGTTCTTATTTATGGATTCAATGGATTCTATTCTTCCCAAATCGCCCAAATGGGTGCTTTGAAATTCGTTTATGTTCATGCAATGTTGCTCTGGCATTTATGTAAACTTGATTTGAAATGCACTCAAGTGTACCTTTAGTCCACTTGATAGTTGCGCCTCGACTCGATTAGGGTGAGGTAAACAAACACTTCGGGGAACACTTTAGAAGGGAAAAATGCCAGGACAGGTTGAATAACATTATACGGCGTGTTCTAGCTTCTTGGTGGTTGTTAAAACACTCGACCTTTTGTCTGTTGAAACGCGAGAAGAAAAATATTTCTGTTGTTGATTAAATATAATGCTCGCTTATTAATGCTGCCAGAGATAGTGTGTACATTTGTCCCTCGTTAGTTGAAGGTGAGTTTCTTTGGCAGAGGGTGTGGGGGTTACCGGGCCCTTAGTTTTTAAACCATGCTTTGGTTGGTTTTGGTTTTCGATCGTCCGAAACGCACTCACTCCTCCAGCGGTGTGCGGGGTTGTAACATAAATAATGCATTAGTGCTGTTAGCTCATACTCGATGCCCCCTTCAGCTTCCATTAGACCAATTGGACTCCGCCGAAACTGCGCAGTTATGTGCGGCGATAGTCAGTTTAAATGAAGAAAACGAAACAAAAAAGCATCAGCTCCTTCGGAACACACTCGAGGCCATCAAGAAATTTTTCGTAGCAATTTCTAATCCCCTCCGCGATCCCCACCCGCACTCGCCAAGCGATCGTTGGAGGCAGGACAGAGCCTAAGGAATGTTACGCGCCCGGCGTCGTTATCTGCCCATTTTCAAATCAACGACCAACGGTCAATGGCGATAGGCAGCGTATAATACCGCGTCGTATAGCGGGCAGCGTGCGCTTCATGACACAAAATATGGGATCATTTATTAACATTATCGCCCTCCGACGCGCGGTGAAAAACGGTTTCCTCTTTCTCCATCACGGTTTCTATGTGTGTGTGTTTATTTTTGTGCAAAAAGAAACCCAATGCCAGGGGAGTTGGTGGCAGGTTTTCTATCTGCAACTTGTACCGGAGGCGAAGGGGAGGGTTTAGCGCATCGGGCAAGATGGAAAGACAACATAAAACCTGTGCCTGCCCTGCGGGTGAGCAGTTTTCTCGGTGTCAGGTTCTATTATTTATCTGGGGGGAGAGAAAAAAGGGAATAGCGAAGGAAATGGTAATGAAAACATACCGGATAATAAATTCGATCCCTTTCAGCCAATAAACGCGACATAAGCGATCGTTAGATGGCGATAACAATAAATGCAATCGTTAGCAAACAACGATTTATTTCAAAGTTTTCCCTGTGATACGGAAAAAAGGTGCTGTTTTCCATTGTGTGATAATTATTTTCTTTTAATAAAATAAAAGATGGGTTGATGATTGCTAAAAAAGTATGGTTCAGTTGCTGCAGCTCTTTGGTGAATACTTGCGAGTTTATGTAAAATAAGACCCGGACAAATTGTCAGTTTAAAAACAAATCTGTGAGAACGACTGTCAAACTCAAGATTTTGGAATTATTAGAAGCGTTGGAATCTCTTTACGGGCAACGATTAATCATGAGCAGTTGGACAAACATAAGCTTCACAATCGATTACTTTCGGAAAAAGAAATTAGAGCTCGGAACCAAAGAAAGCAAGCTCACATGTTCACATGCGTTATCTCTAGTTAGCGCATAGAATGGAGTATGATCGATCGTATGACTGTTGGCCCATTTCTGTTCACAATAGATCTCGATGCTTTTGTTCACGTTCTGTTGCACGATTTGTTCATCCAGTTTATCAACGCACGATTTCGTCAGGTGATCGGAATCATGTAGCCAAAGTTTAAGAAACAAAGTCTCCCTCCAATCTGCTACATTTCTCGTTCTTTTGCTCCTTCCTTCCCGCAGACAACGATGACGAAGGCATCGAGCGTGACTCGGAGGAAGCCGAGGAGGACCTGGCGACGGTGGACGGCGACGACTGTGGCTTACGGACGTCCCTGGATGTGGTAAGCGTGTCCGCGAACGGTTGCGGCGGCGAACGAAAGCATCTCGAAACCAAAGAACTGGATCACGTGCTAGAGGTAAGTCTTCTGCAGCAGCTCCATCAATTTCATCTTCGAACAACAACATCATCATCATCCCCATCGCCATCTTCTCAGTGACTTCTTGAAAGCGGGAGAGCGCGATCTTTCCACCCGAAAAAGGGAAGATGGAATTGTGCATGATGCTTTACTTGCTTTCCAAGTCCGAGCGCTCCGTTGATTGAACGACGGGACATGCCTTTCTCTGGGACTTTACGACTCCAGCTTTTGTTATCGGCGCGAGGGGGAGGGCTTTTGGGACATCAGCTCGGGACGCCCTTCGGGCCGTAGAATGGAACGTGCGTTCGGGTCCAGGTGGAGCACAAAAGGAGCGCTCTAAATTGTATGGAAATTGGTCGCGCATCCGAGAAGTCAGGCCAGGTGAAAGCATTCAAGTGCCATGGTCATGTCCACGGGAGCGCGCATTTGGTTGGAAAGGAAAGTGTTTTCCTTCTCTTCCACTGGAGTGTTAAAATATATATCTCCTTGTCTGACCTCCTTGCTACCAAACACGTGTCGGTATGTACGATTAATTACGTGTAAAATGTACCTACGCTTCAATACCTTCTGCCATGCGAAAGTCCAATCTCCAAACACTGCCGAGTCAAAAGGTGCCGGCATGCGTTGTTTGCATTTTGCGCTCCATTTCTATCCAATGACTTGTCCTAATCTGATTTATGAAACTATAAGCATATCCAGTCAGCTTCCTCTAGGATTTGATGTGGTTTTCTGTGCTGCCTTTTTCCTCGTTCGATGAACCTTTGCTAATGTAAGAAGACTATGACTGGCATTGTCCCACAAATGAAGCCCTGGGCAACGGTTCGATAGATGTTCAATCTAGTTTCATTTTCTGTAGCATCTACCAGCTTATTAGCTGTCTTCGGTGAAGTGAAGATGAATGTGATATCTAGAAGAGAGCGGGAGAACTAAAAATGCTCCATCATTATCGATCACGTGACCGGATCACGTGTCGATCTAAAGCGTGTTGAACTTGTACATTAGAAATTGGTGATGTTCACACGCTATTCGCTCGTTTTGAGCTCAGGAATATATGTAAGAAAGAACTTTATCTGATTATTCATTTTTGGTATACATTGATTAACTTTAGGTGCTATCTTGTATTTGTTAGAAAGCAGAGAGATTGCCTTCGTAAATTATATTATTTTCCCGCAATGAAGGTTTCCTGTTAAAAAATCTTCCCCTGCATCGCAACGATTATATTTTCCACTCGCCTGCAGTTAAACCTCGCACGAGACGCTTACGATAACAAGTAGAAATTTATGACCTGTGAAAACCGTTCACTTTTTCCAATGAAAATCCCGATTGGAATCACTCGTTGGGGTAAAAACCAGACTTCGCTTCCATCCTCCAGGGCCTGACGTAAAAGTTCTCTCATTAACTTCCTGAAAAGCGAAGCGAACGGCTTGTGGGGACTCCTAACGATGAGCACGGTTCCGAAGCGATGATTTTACGATCGCCAATTGACAGGCGGTTGCGGCGAGAAAGAAAAGCAAAAACATTAGAAGCACGGATCGATCAGGAAAAACCGTAGCGTGGAAAACGGTTTTTTCGTTCGATCCCGCGCGTGTGTGTGCATGATTTGAAGGGTAGGGTGGCTTTTTTGTTTTTTGGTGTGTGAACTTCATTCGTCAAAGTGCTAAAGTTGCCGCGGAAGTGATTAAAATCCGTTTCTCAGCCGTTTAACGTCCGTGTACGTTTGCGTTATTTTTTCGTCACCTCACGGAGCTCCATTTTCTCAGCTCCGTATGGTGATGGCGGGGAGATCGGAGTGGATTGCAGGGGGTGCGGAGGGTCGAGTCCTTCTTTTCGACAGCCACATTCCGAGACAGCTAATTGGTTTTCTCGAAGCGAACGAAGGTTGCGCCTTCGTTTGTCTTAAGCGTGACGGGATCTTCCTCTCGCGGTGGACAAAGTTTTCACTTCTAAACACACTTTTTTCCTCCGCACGTTTGGTGCTGCTTGGGCAGGAAGAAGGTGGAGAAGGTGGAAAAGTGAATGGTTTCCGGGCGTAAAGTAAGGAGGCCGTACCGAGCGTGGATGAAGTTTAGTTTGGGTTCGAGCAACATATGTATTTCTGCCACTCAGTAAAAGGTGGGAAACTCATGAGAAAATCCTCTCTCCAAACTCCAGCAAAAAGTCATACAAATCCTCCAGGTACTTTTTTTACACTTACTGGTATCATTGTCAGTGAATGTAGTAAGAAGCAAGGGCACGTAATTAATAGCTTCCCTTAGGTTATAGTTCCTGTCGCAAATGCATTTTTAACCGATGTTCCCATGCTTTATCAAATATCGATAAATTGAAACTCGACCAACATTTCTTACATGGATAACAAACATTTGCATTCTAAATAACATAATCCTTGATATTCCCCATATGTCACCACGTCCATTCCCCAAAATTTACATCATCATCCTCATCTCTTGCGCAATGCCAAGTGAGGCTCCAATTCGCTTTGGGATTTAGTCAACATGAATTCTAATGACATTTACCTTGAGCAACTCAGTACACTAAGGGCACTTAATGATTTTTGTGATAATATCTTACTTCACTATTGCCTCACATTGTTTGTGTTAAGCAAACCAAAGCTCCCCATCCGAGGAATACGGGGTTAATGAGTGGAAGAGTAATGTACAATTACTGTGACTGTATAGGTTTAGGTTGAATGAAAACGAAATACTTCATAGGAAGCAGAAGGTCGTACGACTTGTCAATGAGCAACACCATGATTGGTTTCCTATTCCTTTCCATGTGTCTTTTGATCTCGAGACCATCTTCCACCATTTGGTAAAGTTGCTTGAGCTGCGATTAAGCTGTTTCACATGTCTATCCAAAAGCAGTACCTCAAGTTCAAGCTTCCGTCCGTTGGAAAGACGATGCGATGGGATTGCCCTTCCACGTATCGCTTTCTGCGTCTTCGACCTCTTCTTTTGATGGCCCTTTGCTGTACAATCCTTGCACAGATTATGCCTTTATGCTAATGAGCTGTATAGAGCGCTACGGTGCGCAAGTATTTTATGCAACACGCGTGCAAACAATCGAATCGCTACGTGAGGGTGTTACATGCGGGAAAGAGGCTCCCATGCTGATGTTTTACAGTGAAAGGAGCAAAGAAGTGGAGGCGACGGTCGAGTGGTGGAATATTCTTTTCATGCTTTCTTTCTTTCCCCGAGCATAACGAACACATAATGAACCACGTCTGCCGCCTTTTGCGAAGGGATGCTGTGCGGAAAAGCCGAAAACGGAACCCAAAAAACCCGCGATAATGAGCTGCCGACTTGTCGGAAAGCCGGCGGCTTTAGTTGTAGGCGCCTTGATCCTTCCGTCCGTCGGACAACAATAAAATCAAATCAACCGACTTCTTTTTACGCGTTCCGCTCTGCTGACTAGCGCGGGCTTGGAAAAAGTGAAAGTGAAAATTCCGCAAAATTGTGTTCTTCTGTTCGCATGCCACAGCAGATGCCGGATAGTGGATCTGTCGGGTGAAATAAGATGTGCGCCTACAACGTTTCTGCCTCTTTAGTATTTGGCGAATAATATCTTCGGATACTGCTCCATTGTGTTGGGAAGCTCTGTTTCACTTCCGTCAAGACGTAAACAGTTTAGCCATATTACGTCAGCCGAAACCCGATGATCGCTTCCGACGTCGGTGTGGCCTTGAACCGTGCACAGATCGGGAAAAAAGAAATGATACAAAATAATTCATTAATATCAACGCCAGTGGGCCTTTAAATGGCCCTCCAAAAGTCTAGTTACAGTGCGAAGGAGGCCCCACCGTTGCATTTGGTCTTGCGCTCCGAAGGCGTCGGCTTTTGTTCGCTTCTCTCAAGCGCCTTTGAGGGTGTCCTCTAGATGACGAAGAATTTTGCACAGAGCTCAGTTCTTTTCCCCGTTCCTGGGGCTATGTTTGGCTTCCCAGCACCGGTAAATTACCGTATGGGTACGCATTGTTTATTATGACACCGCAGTGACACCTTAAGCGAAGCCGGCCGGTACTTCTTAGGAGTTCGGGGTGGGCGGTCTAGCTCTCTACCAGGAACTCGCGGTGTACCACCACGTTGGATCGCCGTTCCGGATCTTTCGCCAGCTGGTTGAGCGGCAGAAGAATGGAACCCAGCTTGTGCGGTGGGATACAATTGTTGACGACGGCCGACTCCCCACGGTTGCCTTCTGGCGTCCCGAATTCCAATCTGCAACCATGCGTGAAGAGACGGTTGTTTGCAGTTGTAGTTCTACCCCGATCCGTGGTGTTGATTTAGATGTTCCCAATGCTAACTTCACCGTGCTCTTCTCAATGCAAGTGTCACAAACAAGTTGCTTTATTTGCTCGAAGAAATATGTTGCCAATGCTCCAGAATGTGCTCCGTTCTCCGATTATCTGTGGCTTGATAAATGTGTGAACTAACTAACGGTTTCTGCTCAAGATGTTACATGTTACGAACTTGGTATTCCACACTTTGTTTGGTAAAATTCTTAACGAGCTCCATAGCTGTATATGTCTTGCACTATTTCATTCCGGCCTAGTTACATTACAAATGGGGTTATGCGTTATTGGTTGTTCGAGAATACTTTCCTATATTGCTATTAATACAGTGCATATTTATGAGTCTTAAAAAAGATAACAGAATAATCTTCATTTTCCTGATTTTGCAAATGATAAATTCTGTAACTATTTATTGGTAATCGCATAATTCAAAGTATATTAAGCGTATCAACAAATAACCACTAAGTGTTGAACAAGTGACCAAACCCTACATACAGTGGTTTCCAATGTTACCATCTCAAGGAGTGTAACTCATCGGTTATTCTGGTATTGAGAACACGCTACTCCACATCGATATCCATCGCAGCAGTTGCAATAAATGCGAATCAGGCCAGTTGAGGTCGGTCAGAGGGTGGTTTTTGAAAGTGTATTAATTACAACCACTTCTGTCCGTGGTGTATAGCCCGGTACCACTCCTTGGTGCATGACGTGAACGGCGGTGCGTCCACTCGTAACGATGGGCCAGTAAAGAACCGCACGTCGAAGGGAAAGTGAGTCCGGCGCCACCGTTCGAGAATCGTGGACGACGAGGTTCTAGCATTGTTGATAGCTGTATCGTTTGGTGATTATTGTTGGTATGCGGAAATTGTGCATGGAACACCGGCGACAGTGATTTACCGTATCGGCATTGAACTTGCTTGCTTGTAGGAATTGCTTTCTAATTTTTCTCAACCCAGAGAATCTCATAAGCTATCCCCTCTTTTTGGGTTATAAGCGAAAAATCAGTTTATGTACATATTTAGATGGATGGAAAGTGTCCATAAACGGGATGCGGTGAAAATCTTGCATCGCTCCCTCCGAAGAGCATCGTCCATCTCCACCATCTTGTGCCCTCACTGCACTCACTGCAAAACGTCAATTGCTGACCTACTTGTTGGAAGATGTAACCTTTGGCATCAATAGCGGCAATTGAGTCGTCACCTTACAGCGGCAACGGGAACGATTTTGCATCTCTCCGTCGGCGTCCAGCGATTTTACGGCGCAGTGAAAGCCCAACGGAGAGGAAAACTTCATCATTCTAATGAACGAGGGCAGTGAAGAAACTCTCCTAGACGTAGACCACGGGCTTTGACGTTGGCTAAGGAGTGCCATCAGAGGTACAGCATGCAGATACCGGGTCGGCTTAAGTGCTTAATGAGAACAAATTACTCATAAATTTCCCATCGAACGTCCGGAACCGAGCACCGATCATGCTTAGCGTAAGCGTGTGTTGACCTCCTCCTCCTTCTTGAACTCTTGCATTGGTCTCCGGGGCTTGTGTGCTAGAGACTCTAAGTTCTTTGCTTTTGAAGTACCGTTTGCAAACTCCTTGAATATGACTCGGGACAATATTGCCATCGTCTGGTGGAGATTAATTGCTAAGAAGTAGTTTATTCTTCCGGTAGGGTTTTTGATGGCCTTTGGCTGAGAAGTAGGTTACAGAGAGTTGACCCAAAATCTCTACTGCTCATCTTTGTCGATCGGTTATGCGTTATTTTGTTGCAAATTCTTCAAATCACCAGTGGACCTGCAGGGGAAGAAATGTTGCGCCCAAGTCGGGCTGGATCTGGTTTTCCAATGGTCTTCCATCGCGTCCCGGTGGGGAAGATGAAGTCATAAACTTTCCCCTAATTCGATCAAACACAAATCGGTGGCGACCGTTTGTTGCCGGTTGCGCAGATTTCACTCTATCGATCCAGCTTCCGATGATGGATGGAACGTAGGTCTCACCGGTGGGCTACATCTATATCGCAGGAGTTCTTCTTCTCGGTGGTTTCTTTAGTAGGGAAATGTTAGGCGCACAACCACACACACATCTAATGAAGATATCGCCGATCGGCATTTCAAAAGTAGAACACATTCTCGCGGCTATTAGAGAATTATGTTTACGGAGGTCAGCGGGTTGAGTAGGATTATCCGCTTATAGTTTAACTTCTGCATAAACACACACTCACACTGGAAGGTTGTGTGGCCCATTTGTACGCCCCTGATCTAGTTTTAGCTGGACGTGAAGCCATCTTTTTCACGCGTAACCTTCCCAAAAATCTTCATTACTTCACCCGTGGCCGGCTTTCCGGCGCGCACTTTTGGCCGCGCGAGCAAATGGGTGAAAAGTCCGGTAGCTGATCGGATCGGATTTTTATGGGTAATAATTTAAAATTAGCATAATTTAATGATCGCACCAAGCGCGCGGACCCCGGTACTGCGCTGGCCAAAATCTCGCTGGGCGCAGATCTCTCCCGGAATGGCCGGCGTTCGTACGAACGGAAGACGAAACCAACAAAACTGGAAGCTGGCTCTTTAGGCAAGGTTTAGGAGTTTTCGGTCCCTGGTATTAGTTTTTTTATTAAATTGCTTTCATCCGTGTCGAGTGTTATTTTCGGAAGATTTACAACCGGTCGTCTCTTCGTCGACGCGGCTGCAGGCCACCGCAGGCCGCCTCTCTGGCTTTCTTCGCTCTAGATGGTCACCTTTCGGGGGATAAATCTTAGCGAGGTAAGGTTTATACCATCCAACATCAGAGGTACACCGCAGCCTTCTGGATGAAGCTTTTTATTTTTTCTTCAGAGTAGGAGCTTAAATACTTTTGGGAGAAAAAATACTCAACACGGCAGGCTACTTATTGGTGGATTTACTGGCGAGGGATATACCAGTGGCGTTAGGCTCTGCCGTTGGAATAAATCTGCGCTGCAGGCGTTCGATATTTGGTAGATTTTCATATTTATGGAAATTTGTCTTCCGCGACGTTTTTTTACTTTTCACAGCGTTCGTTGGCCGGATACACTAACGAGATAAATATTAATCAAGCGATCAGATTCAACTCGATCATGTGTGTCCTTCAAAGTTGATTTAAATGTTTTATCGATTCGAACTTTTGATTTATAAAAGCTGCCAGACAGTAGAGCTACCGACGCTTGATGGTTTGTGTTTCCTGCATAATGAGGATATGTTTGTCAAATTGTTGATGAAATATTACGGCGGTCTGATGCGGATATTGGTTCTTCAAAAATCGCTCAATGAGATGACAATATAGCAAGTCTAACACTGTTTCGTAACGAAGCAAGTTTTGAAAATTAGGATCTGGATATGATTGGAGTAAATTTTTGGTTAGATCGATCCTACTATGCTCCCAGTATCGGGATTCGCAGCATCCAGATCCAGGCTTAGGATACAAATCTAGAACCCGGACGCACATCTCTTGCGATCTAAATCCAAAATCCAGACTCAGAACTCTTGAGATCCACATCTTGGATCCCGTTTCAGATTCCTTGATATTTGAATCAGTCATGTTTGGAATCTCTTGGGATCTGAATTTGGGTAATCTTTCACCAATCTTAGCAGGAGGTCGGATCGGATTCGGAGTTTCGATCCCATATCGGATCTGGATCGAACGAATCAAGTCTCAGCTTTTTTTTACGTGGTTTTCCCCTCGCGAAATGAAGGTTTTTCATGCTCCGCCGGTAAAACGGATAAAGAAAAGCTGCCCTCCAGCTGACAACTGTGTCACGAATTTTCCATCCGACGTGTGATTTCCGTTACTTCCGTTACTACCTGCCGTTGGGGTGTTTTGCATGGAAATAGTGTATGTCGTAACCAAAAAACCGGGCCATCAAGGGGTAGTGCGGTGGAAAAAGCAATTTTCCTCGAAATGAAAAAACAAATTTTCTCCCGAAAAAAAACAACCGAAAAAGAAAAGAATCGTTTCGGTTCCGTTCCGATAACGCTCAGCCGTGTGACGAAGCTGCAGTTTTGAGTGAGTTACGATCTGTGGTGGTTTATTTTTCTTCTTCTTCCCTTTTTCTCTCAGCGGGCAATCTTTTTTGGGGAGACAATTTTGCCGAAAATTCCGTTTTCTTTCCCGCTCACATAAATGGTGGTGTGCCGTATGATCCGGGAAGGTTGTGTGACTGTCGTGGCGCCTCCATCAAGCCCACCCCTCCCGCCGGGTTGCGGAAAGCAATGATCAAAAAATGGGAAGTTTTTTATTTTTCGCGTTGTTTTGCGTTTCTTCTGGTTTGTGTGATTTTTTTTTCTTCGCTTTTAGTTTGTCTTTCTGTTGATTTTCCAAAACGGTTCTCTTCCCCGGTTTTGACTCGTGCGCCATCGCAGCTCAACGTAACCGAAAATGGGAAATTACCTGGGTTTGATTTAAATTACTCAATCGTTCCGGACGCCACCCCTCTGCACTTGGTCCTCCTCCTCTCTACCTCAACATTCACTCCCACCCCCTTTGACTAACGGACGGAAGACGCCCCCGGGAACGGGAGACACCTAAACTCAACACCCCAAAAAATTCACGCTCCATTCCCAACGCAACCCCAAACCTACCGCCCGCAGGCGTGGGGTTGGTGGCGGGGGCGCATTCAAGGTCTTTCGGACACAAAAAAAAACAATAAAGTAAGGAAGGAAGGAAGAAGAAAACAACCTCCACTTCCTGGAGTGTCATTGCGCTTGGCGTTCCGTTTCACGCGTGGCCACGCACTTTTTGGAGGGTGCGGATCGGTTTTGCGCCACCGATGGATCGCCACTGGCCCGCCGCGTCATTAACCCCTTCCCCCCTCCCCTGTTCAAACTGCTGGAATCTCCTACGCTGGATTGTCTTTGAATGGAGTTGCGGCTGTAATTTAAAACGCTCCCGACCTAAGACGACTGGGTACCGTTTTTGGGCATTTTCTTTTGCGCCCCGTACCCCGCCCCCGTCTCCCCTTCCTCAGTGGGGGTTGTTTTTCACTCCAGCCTAGCGGTGGTCTTGCGCCTCAAAGTTCTGGACGAGCGATTTCGGCATTCACGTCGGCGCGCTGGTCATTGATGTGGTTTGATTGGCGGTTTTGGGTCCGTCTGTTTCAGTTACACATCGCCGTACGTTGATGGGAGGCTCCCCGGCGGAGGTTTGCGGAGGAGGCGCCGTTAGCAAATCTGGCCTCCACTCCGGCCGGTACTTTGTTTCATCGAACGGAATCGTTTTGTTTGCAACTGCCTGTAATTTGTTGGTTTTAATGTCTGTTTTTGTCGAACATGCGAAGTGTGCTCTATTTTACAGCATTATTTTTTCGTCAGACTCTTGGTGGTAACGGTTTGCCGGTGGATTTGTGTCACAATGAATGGTGGATAGTGTGGGGAAAAACATTAAATCCCGTAGTAAACGAATGCACCAAACCTTTTTCGTGTTGTACTATTTCCAGGGGGAAAAAAGGGAAACAAAATCAGTTGGAGCAAAAACGCAACAAACAACTGTATTTGAATATCATTGTTCTTCGGGTGGTTTTTCCAAATGCATTGTTTGGCCCTATCCATGTCATTCCAAGCCTTACAAGTTGGAAACAATCTAGGCACACGGTATTATGACTTGTTCAAATATTTGTCTGTTGGTTAGTTTTTATTTCTGGCCAAAAATGCTTAAAACGTTTGTTATGAAAAGAATTTACTTGGCATTTTTTGGATGAACTTTTTTTTGAAAACACAGGAAAAACTATGATATGTTATAATCTGCCTCCGCCTTTCATCATTTCATTGCGTTAGTGTTATCTGGCTTTATTTGGTCATCTTTTACCCAACCTTTTAATCTATGAACTTACTGAATTTGGTGAGAAAAATTGCATTCCTCTCTCCCACCGCGCCACCCGCTATTATCACCATCACCAACCCAGCTTAGCTAAAGGGGCGATTAGCTAAGCCGACCGCGAGAAAGGAGGAGAGCTGCTGAGGATGTATTACGCGCGATAGATACCCTCTTTTGCAACCGAAAAACCCCCGTAAGGCGGGAAGGCTGTGAAATATGACGGCCATTTCCTGCCTCAAGGAGGAGGGCTGCAGTGTGCTGATATCCAGTGCGACGACGCTATCCAAATTTGGAGCCCCCCTAGGGGGCGCTCCCGGCGTCTCCAGTCAAAACAAAACCCCCATACGCTACCGCAAGGGTTTCGTTGTTTGTTTCTTTTCTCCAATGTTTTTTTTGTTTTCTATCTTTCATGACGGCGCCTTACCGTCCGCGTGGAGACGCCCCGTTTTTCCCGACCTGCCGGCCGACTTTTCTGGTGACAGTATGCTTTTTGGGGTGTTTTGTTGTCCTATGTTTTCCTGTCTTTGGGCCAGTTGGGGCATTTTATTTGTGCTTTTCGCTTTCGCAGGCAACGAAACTGTGGCTGACATAACGCTCCGGGGCAGGGCGTCGAACACGTGACATATTTTTGACATCTGCGTAGCGACGGCCCCCCCCCAAAAAGGGTCGCGCGTCCACCTTCATAATCCGGTGGAGCATACCCGAAATCGAAAGGGAGGAAGCACAAAAAAGTAAAGACGGTGGAAAAAAAAGAAACGCACTGCTGTGGCAGATCGCCCAGTTGAAACCGAAAACTATGCGCGAAGGAATTCGACCTAGCGAGGTCGCGAGCCCAAAGCAAAAGCCCAAGCAAAGGTGGTAGCTTAGTTTGTCCTCCTCCGCTGATACTTTGGACACCAGTTTCATAACCTAATGCCCTAGAGTGGATGGAGGCAAAGGAAGAAAGATACTTTAACCAGCGGACGAAAATGGTAGTTTTTTTATTTTTGTGATTGGTTGAGGACGTTGTTCGATAATCCGAAGCATGCGAGGGGAGGAAAGCTATTTGCACCTTCACGTAAGGGCCTAATTATTGTGTTGGTATATTTTAACGAATTGCTCAGCATTTAGGGACGGTCATGGTTTGTCACATGTGTTTGTTTGCGTAATATTTTCGGTTGTTTAAAAATCTTGAACACAAAGCAACAAAATTCACGGAAGGAGGTCTACGAAGAAGCTCATGTTGTGGGCTTAATTTTCAAATGTATCCAAGCTGTCAGGATATAAGTGCTTCTCGTGAATTTCTTTCAAACGGAACGCGATGCAACACCAGACATGTTACGCCATCCCTTCGTAGAGGAATTCCTTAATTCCGATGCATTGGATTTCCTTTTCTTCGGTAATCCGTGTTTGGATGGCCCCGGGGTGATGGTAATGGTGTTAATAACTATCAGGAAAAGTGGCTTAGACATTGTGAAAACTGTCTTAACAAACCCTATTTACATCCGATTCTCTCCTTAGTTATTTTACACTGAGCAAACGTTGAGAAGCTTCTGTTTTATTTTGTTTTGTTACTCCCTGTTCTCGTGATAAATACGCTACGTAAATGAGATAATTGATCAATTCACGGCATTGACCTATGTGTTAACTACAAGCGGTATTATCCACCCTTTTCTTCCACCCTCCTCCCGCTTGTAATCCTTCCACCGATTATAGTTTACCAAAAATAGGTCAACGGAATGTGATCGTCGCAGACGCATGCTGTTATATCGAATTATAGCATAATATTTTATGCTACCTTACGGTCGCCGGTTATGGTACGGATTATGGAATCGCCGAAGGGCACACACATAGTATTATTCCCTCGAAGTTTTCATATTGTCTTGTCGTTTTACGTAGACGTTACCGGCTTAAACAAATTGCATCTCCGGCGGGGACAAACGGGAGTTAAACAAATCGACTCTAGCTGAAGGTTTCCTCTCGATTCGATTTTATTTCAAGGTATTGCGTAAAGTTGAGAGCATAATTTACAATTTGTGAAATTCGGTGAATGTCCGTCTGGTGGAGTGTAATTATTTTTGCCTTGATATTTATCCTACTCAATCTTTTGCACGGATTCGTAAAACCCGCTTTCATTTCGTAATTAATTACGATATCACACTTGACAGTTAGTGTACAGTTTATTTGACGATTAAACGGTTTAGTGCTTGTACCGAAAATATTCGAGGAATAACAACAAACTTGAATTGTTTTAGGTTTGTTATAAAGCATGCACTTTATTTTAATTAAAAGTTGGAACGAAACTTATTGCCTTCGAGCTGGAAGGTATACAAATTGGAAATCTTATCGTTGCACCGATTCAAATAAACCATTCTCATCGTCCTGTACGAGGAACTGATTATCGCTGGCCTTGATAATGAAACGACAGTGAATCCGTCTGCCCTATATCGTTTCGTTTTCACTTTTCTCCTTCGGGCGACAGTTGAAGTTCTTCTTCGGTGCATCTCTCGCTATGCACTTATCTTTTACGCCCTCAGCTCGGGTCGGGCAAACGTGACTCCGTTGTTGACTTATCAAAAACAATTCCATCCACGGTTTCGAATTTCCACCCATCAAAATGGAGACATTCGAGGATCATGTCGCTTTCGTTTCGTTGTCAGGCGATGCAGTATTAATAGCTTCCCGTTTCCGCACACGCGTTCCGGAGTGGTATTAACGTTTTTAACTGCCAAACCAACAGTGTTCCGATCAAATCCTCCCAGCAGCGCATTGACCTTCTTCTCGGTCGGAGATAAAATTTTAAGGCAAACAAACTCCAACCTACTTTCCATGCAAACGGGGGAGAATGCACATAAAACGGATGCATGGGGGTTTGAAGGAAAGTTTGGTGCAATGGTCCTGAGGGGAGTATATTTAAATTTCATCAGACACGAGCCTTGGTGTTGTTGCTGCCTTAATGCCTTTATTCCTAAAGATAGCATTAATACGCTGCATACGTGGTTGGTATTTCTCCAATTCAGCCAAAAACATGTCAAAGGAAAAAATGGCTATGTCAAGGTTAAAAATGCTCGAGTTGGTCCTGTGTCTTAGCCTCAATCTAGGCGGTGGAATAGACGAGAGAGCAACAAGTCTCACTGTCGTAAAATAGAGTCGTTAAACTAATTTCCCTGCATCCCCTCGCGCACCTTTCGTGCAGGCACCTGGAAGAAAGCGACACCATCGTGCCACGCTTGTCCATCCTTCCCACCCAGGTCGTTTCCACTGGCGTTTTGTTTTTGGTGCTGTGGTTTTAAGATTAGGGCAGTAGATTTTGTCACTCGCGCACAACCCACAAACAAGCATCAGGCGAGGAGCGCACACGACGAGGTGGGGGTTCTGATGTGACACGACCTCCCGTGAAATGCGTGAAAATGAGCTTCTTAAGTGGTGCTGAGAGCTCGCCCCGTCGGCTCCATTCAGGGTTGGGGGTTTCCGATTACTTCTTCGGGCTCATGCTATGATGCGAGCGAAAGCCCTGCTAAAGGGAAACGCTGGACTAAGACGGTACAATGGGAGCGGGAAAGAAAAGGGGTTTGAAAGGGATGTCACGGAGGAAGTGACTGATTTTTAAAGACACACAGCCGAGAAAGATGATCGTAAAATGGATTGTCACTCGATGCGCTTGATGGATACTTGTTTTTGTTTTTTCCGCTACTTCTTGAGCTGTAAAGTAAAAGTCCCAAGGAGGGAGAGAGAAGCTACGGGGGGAAATATAATCGTGCGACACATACGATAAGATGCTGTCAGGCATTAAAGACTCGACATCCGCAAGCTGGTGGAAAAGGGGTCGTAACTTTTAATTGCAAACGGTTGTGTTCGGTTTTTGTGCTTCGTCCGTCGTCCGGAAGTCCGTCGATGCACTTTTCGTTAAGATACTCGGGCCCGTTATCGTCCAATGTCGTTTTCCGATGTATGTAACCGAACACCTTTTCTCTCCGTACTTTCAATTTCTTTTCTCAGTTGAACTTGCCTTTTCCCCCGTTTTACTTAAACTTAGCTGTTGTTGAAATCGATACCTTTGCCAACACTGGAATTGAACCATTTTCAACGAACGATTCGGGTCACGCGGATATGGTTTACGTTCTTGAACGCTTATTGCTCCCCGTTTTTGGTTTTCATTTCTTTACGGCCTGAACATTACTACCAGCTCGTAAACTCCACTTCAGCTATATTTACTTTTAACCATTTAACAACCGTTCTCACACATTTTTCAGTACTGCTCGGCGCGAGTGTCACCCTCGAAGCCGGAAGATCACTATCGGGCCGTCTGCCGGGCGCTGGTGACGGAAACGCTCGAGCTGCGGACGTTCCTGCAGCGGGTATGCCAGGGCGAGGCGGAGGTGCTGCGGTTAAAGGCGCAAGCGGAAACGACCGGCAAGGAGCTGGAGAAGATCCATTTCAACGATTGGGTAAGTCTTTTCGTCAGTATTTTATTTTTGTTCCGTAATATTTTACAGTGAGTGCTAACATAAAATAGTGATTCGTTGGTAAATCGCGAGAAAATCTTCTCTCTGGATGTTTTCAGGATCAAACATTAACTTAAGCATATGAAAATTAAGCTGAGAGCATACGTTTACTTACGCAATATCGTCCGAACATTCGGTATTAACTTTCGGTTGTTATGGGTAAATTGAGGGCAAGTGTTCGTTAACGCGATCGCAGTTGAGAATTGCTACAGTTATCCCAAATGGTACACATTTTACAAAACTGCAATTTCGCAAACAGGAAAATTATATGCAATGCACAGATCTTGATTGGCCACCGATGGAAATTGGCAGGCCCAATAACGCGCGGCCACTCATCGTTTCTCCACTTTTCTAACAATTTAATTCGTTTGCTACACGTCTTCGTTTAATTGAATTATCAACCCTATTGTAGCTCGGAGGAAAAGAGAGATAAAGGAGCCGGGAAGGGAGATAAAGGGGTATGGAAATGAGAAATCGTTAAATTGATACCCTTCAACCTGGCCGGTCTCTGACGTCGATGGCGCGCTGTCCGTGCCTGTGATCGGTTGGGAAAACTCCGCCAATTCGTTTGATTACCCACCCGGGTTAGGGGAATTTTCATTCAATTTCCCCGCACCCAGTGGAAACTTCGGGCCAGTAACCGTGTGGCCCCATGTGAAGGGTGGTTGTGTTTTGATTAATTCAATTTCAATTATTTTAATTGCACGCCCCTTTCGACGGTTGGCGTTGCAAGCTGCTCGAGATAATCGGCAAAACGAAAGGCGATGATTAAAGCAGTTCGGTTTTATGCTGCCCTTATTGTGGCTGGTTCTTTTCGATGTCGCCGTAGATTGCAACAACGGAGCGATATCGAAATGTTTAGCTTCTTTTCACTTAATTGAGGATAGGTTAATCTTTCGACAGCGACAATTAACGTGCGGTTTCACCTGGAGTAATTGTTTAGCTCCATTTAATCGTTCGATTGATTTGTACCAAGAGTTTTGTTTTCGATTTCAATCGGTCCCTCCATTTCTCTGCAAACCCAAGTTGATCGCTTAATATATTTTATCTTTCGAACCCTTCGACAACTTCGGTAAGAAAACGACACAAGCACTTTGCGAAACGTTAAGTAACATCGTACGCCCAGGATCGGAAACTCGGCGGACCGTGCTGTACAATTAAAACAATCTCTGTTCACACCCTTGTTTCCACATCGGTGCAAAATGATGCCGTCAAAAGCGATCCTACTCGGAGACGGTAGCCTTTTGTTGAATATTCACCACAACCGAAACATACATATTCTCCCGAAGAAAACCCAATTTTCGGCCGCTTTGGAAATGTTTCCCGCATTTTTCTCGGCGTGTAGAGCAATGGGGGAAAACCGGGGGGAAGGAGTTGATTACGTGAGTCCTTATTAAAAATTCCACCCTCCACAGTGTGTTTGGTCTGCTGCACATGTGTGTATGTGTGTGTGGTTTTGTGTGGCAGGTGGATGTCAAAGAAAAGAAACATAACTACGGTTCGTACAAATTTACAAAAATATTTTATAAGAGTCTGTGGCGCAGTTCGAATGTAAATTCGAAGGGAAATGCTTGAAAATGGCAATAATGACACCGCAGGGCTCCACTTCCATGGCTGGAAAGAAAAACTCGGAGCCTCGAACGAACGAAAGCGATGCCAAGAAAGGTGCAAAAAGATAGTTAGAGAAAGGTTTGCCGAGTGGAGTGGAGTTTTCGGTCCGAATTGTTCGGGCAACGATCAGCCCAAACAGCCGAGACGAACGGCCGGACGTTTAATGTAAATATGGTTCCCCCTCGGCTGCGCCCTTTCACACCGACCTTTCCTCCCCTTTTTCGGGGGATCCTCCAGCCTTTATCCATACGAGGTGCGATCAGTGGAGCATATCTAAATCGCGCCGGCACGGGACATAAAACCATCACAAGCGCCGTGTGGTGTTCATCAATTCATTTTGGGACGCTCGAAAACGAATCATAAAATTATACACAGTTTTTCTGCACGCGTTTGACAATGTTCGAAGCGAAAGACCGATCCATCTTTGCCGGATTAAGATCGGAGGGGAGAAAGGGTGGCCGAGATGGGGGGGGATCGTTAAAACCGCATGCAGGAAAAGTGTGCTTATTAAAATTGTAATTTTTAGAAATGTGTATAAAATTATCAGAAAAAAAGATACTTTGTCTCGATTTGCATATGTTAAGAAGTCATCGTGATACTTTGCGACGATGATTATTAAACGAGAGTTCACCACGCTTTTTCCATTGACTCGACTTTCATCGTGCCATTTAAAAAAACCGTGTTTTAATATACCCGACACAAGCTCGAAGGCAAATTAAATGCGGAAAAGGTACACTTACTTTAAAAACCGACACAGAGGTTACAGTAAATGAATGACAAAATGAGATAAAAGCAGCACAGTGGAGCATCATCACGCTTATCGGGGGATGATGTTTGTGGTTAATTTTGCGTAGCGCGCCACGCTGATTATGTACGTGTGCTCGACTACTTCTCCTTATTACGTTTGGCCCTTAGACCGCCCCTTTTTGAAGGTCTTTGCCCGTCGGAAAATTGCGCTTGATTACGACGAAAAACGAGCGAAGAAGAAGAAAAGTCTTTCCCCGCGGAAGGTCAGAAAGCAAACGGCAAGGTGAAGTCGTTCCTCCTTTCTTTCTCCTCTAACCGATCGTTTCACTCGATAAAGATGCGTGCCGGTGCCCAAAATGATGCTAAAACGTCTTGTGAAGGGGGGGGCGAGCTTGAACACATCGCTGTACGCGGCGGGGTGGAATCGACTTGTGGGCGATTAGGGGAACAATTTTGCTAATAATTTCCGCTCGCCTAGTCTTTGGCCGTGGAGGTCGCGGCTAGAAAGCGCGGAAGAAGAGCCTTGTCTGGTGCGCACCAGTTCGGAAGCATTATGCTCAATTACCATGGAAAGCGTCGCTAAAATGATTGTACCGACTTTTTTGTTTTGTTTGTGTGTTCGGTTACTTTAAGACACTGTGTGTGTTTGTGTTAGGTCACCCACGGATGCAAGATATTTAAATTTGACTGCTTGGTCATTGCAGACATCCATCAGAGGTGATTCAGGAAGAAACCTAGCAACGAACGACAAAAAGCTTTACACACTCCGATGCTTATGTTATTAAAATAAGCTGGAGTACAATTCCGTTATGAGGCACAAACGCACTATTTCTAACGCAATATAACTTTTACTTGCTTCTTACATTTTTTTCTATACAAAAAGACTCTATTTTGAAATCATCCTGAATAATTTTAGTTTGGTCAAAAACGCGTATCAATAATTCTGTATCAAAAGACTACAATGCCAGACAAGAGGTAAGCGATGAACCTGGCGTTCCTTGTTTGGGGACTTTTTTTGCAGTTTGCCCCCACATTAAATAGCTGTCAGTTGTCTCGGTGAGAGATTGGCATAAATTAAGTCTTATTGAATGAAAATGCATTTGTCAGCGTGCTGGGGATGAAACGGAGTCACGGTGGATGGATAAAAACTTGATTATTCTCGTCTACTTTCCATTTCCTTTTATACCGCACATAAAGGAAGGTTGTGATTCACTTTTCACTCCGTATCCTTACGCCTCGAAATTTGGAAGGCTCTTTCGATGCAGGAAGTGAAACCCGTGAGAGAGAGAACAGGGATACGTCGCTTTACCAATTTCAACATTCGTTCCGATTACGTTCCGGTTTGTGGAATCTCTTGTTGACCGTCTCGTCGAGACTGAACTTTTTTTCTCCCCCGGCAGGAGCGCAGGATCTGTCCGCTTCGGTTGCATTCTCCTGTCGATTGTGGACGCAAATAAAACATTGGACCGTCGACATACACCTCGACCGGACCTCGACGATACAGTTCAATTGGGAGTTGCGTAAAGCGACGAACTGTGGCAACTGTCCGAAAAGTCGAAATGTGTGTACATGTATCTGTCGGCCGGCCGTGACGCGGGTGAAGGTGAAAGTACAGGTTCCATTTGTGCGTCCATTCCCGGTTGCAATGTTGCAGCATCCGGTAATTAAAGGATTTTTCGGTGGTTACGAGTGAGAATGTCTCGCCGGTGGAAGGCGAGGAAACCCACCCGGCAGCGCGGGGAAACGCATTGTCCTGAGTCAAATGAATATATTGAAATGGGGGGAAGAAAGGAGTACAAACGAAAGGTAAAAATTCCAATTATGAAGAAAACTTCTACCGTTAACTCGTCCACTCGGCCTTCCAATCACCGCGAGTCGCAGACGACGAACCTGCAAACTGCCAAAAGAAATGTGTCTGGTGTGGTTTTATCCGGCCCTCTTGATGCGCGCACCGATAACGAAAACGGCCACGCGCATCATCGGGCGGGAAAATGTGACGAGCGAAAACCCACCAGACTGCACCGAATTGCGCGAACGATAAGGTGCCGCACGAAATGGCGAAACGACGCGAAAGAATGTACTTTCATTAATCTTCGAATAATACATCTCGGGTATTTACCTTTCTTTCTCCTTCTTCCGCGATTGCCCATTTGCTGCCTTCCCAAACCTTTTCCCTCAACCCGAAGGTGATGCACTTTTCTTTCGTATCCTTTCGATTCGTCGTCGCTCGCCGGAGATCGTTAAAAATCAACTGATGTGTATGGTTTTTTTTATCTTTCCTGTTGTCATGTTTTTAAACAATTCCACTTTCTTCCCCCCAATCTCGCTTTCCCGGATTGCTGCCAACCTGTTGCACCATCGGGCTGTCGCTACATAATGACGTGTGCTGCTGCTACCGGAAAAAAAAAATTCGTCGCTGGTTCATCGTCAAAAATTAAACCGAATTGTGCGTTCAACTGCGTGTCGTCAACTCTCGCGTTTTTAACCTCCTCGGTCGGGTTTGCTCATCATCGTTCCGTTTGTATTCGCGATGGTTTCCTTTTTGAAATTAAATCAACAGCAAACCGAACAATCCCAGGACGACCAACGAATCTGGCAGGCACTGCAAGTATGGGTCCTTAGGTGTTCGGGCGGGAAATGTTTCTCGGAAACTGATCAAATATGTTTGTTTTTCTTTCATCTTCCGTTCAACCTTTCTGTTCTGTAATCATGTCGATAAAAGTTATTTTATTACGCATGCGGTAATATTGTTTCTCCTTTCCTTTTGCCTTCGGATAGCGCTCTTTCACCGCGCAACTCACATCCGCTACGACATTCATCATCGGTGCTCTAAGATGGTGCAATTTCCTTCGCCGGATGATGAACCTTCTCCTTCGCTCCTCGGTGGTGCAGCGTGCGGGAGAAGGGAGTCGACCGGTGTTGAACCGCCCTAGGGCAGCTCGGAACCGGTGCCCTTTCCCTTGGCCTTTGCCGGGAGTAATTTATTTATTTATTGCTCCCACTGACGCGGATCGGTTAAGACTTGTTCTGTTTTTTTTATTTGGTACAAAAATGACACCGTTGATGATGGGTATGCGTCCAACCTGCTGGTGTTGATCATGAAAATCTTCTTCATCCGGTGAAGCGAGGAAAAAGTAATCTATTTCCGCTTCCTCTTCGCGCTCGTGATGGATTGGATACCGGTACGTGGAGGTACGTGAACCGATTCGGACCGGTTTCGTTTGTTTTATCGAGCCGGAGCATGAAAAAGATGGATTATGATGGTGCAAGATTCTGCGCGAACAACGGTTCTTCGTGATCGGTGAGCAGAGACACAGTTTTCTTTGATCTCCATCGCCACCGGACGAAGATCATACATCCCAGCGTGAGATGTGACGGTCATGGGTAGTAAATAAATGAATTACCGGTCGGATTAGGGCTTCGGATCGACCCGAAGGGAAGTGATCTTATTCTCCAGTGACTGATGACTACATCCCGGTCCGATGATCGAGTTTGAATCCGTTCCGAACAGACAAGAAGCGTTCTCGAAGCCTCAGACGATTGCGAGCGATATAACTTCTATTGGCTTCGGTCGGCTTCCTTTCTACTCCTCGCTTATTAATGAGGCATGAGAAATGGTAAGAAACATGAATACAACAATCGGAAAAACCTTCCTTCCACCAATAAATCATAGTCGCCCTGCTAGGCCGGGTACCATATTTATATCACCATCTTTCCTGCCAGCTACCGTTCGTCGTCTGCGCGCTCGTTTAAGTCACCGCGAACAAAGTTGGTTGCTTCAGTTTGATTGCTCGCCGGTGGCAAAAGAGACCGTCTCTCCCCCCTCCCACCGAACTCGACACTAATGTTTTCCTAAGCGGCTTACTTCCAGGCGGCACTTTACTTTGCCGACGACACTTTACCCTTCCAGCTGCAAATGCGAATGGAACGGTTGGTCGTTTCGGTTCGTTTTTGGAAACTCCAAGCTCTCCCAGTAATTGAGTAACTCGTCGCGCTGCCCCGGTTTGTTGTACACGTCGACCGAGCATCGAATGCGTGTCCGGTTCTAGAGGAACGTTCACTTTAGCCATCCGAAATGGTTAAATGTGTTCTTTTGGGCTCGATTCTCGGTCTTGCTCAAGAATTATGGGACCGTTGGGTGATATTTGTGAATGGGACGCTGTTTTGCGCAACGTCTTGTCGGAGGTTTCTAGTCCGGTCTCCCGTTTGAGCTTTCTGCTTCTTGATGATTCATGCAGATTGCGCGTTGTGAAATATTGCAATGGTAGAAAAGGCCCTGCTGCTCGTGAGTTATTGGTTTACCCATTTGAAAGGTTAGACGAATTTAAAAGGCTCGCTTAAAGAAGTCTATTGATGAGAGAATCGAATGATAAGTGAATTGGTGGTAAGAGAATCAATTCAGAAATATTCTTTTTGGGTTTTAGTTTTGAACTGATTAACTGTATGAACAAAATTGTATCTGGCAGGAATTTGAGTTTTAAAATTTTCTGATGAGGCATGTTTTGATAAGGATAATGTAAAGGGCTCACTTAAAAAGAGTGACACAATTTGAAGAGAATTTCGTTAAAAAAAATTGCTAACTGTGTGCGCTAGTTTTCTGAAGAATCAGCGGTTTAAACCGATAGGAGGTTCGTTTTATTTCCCTGTAAAGATGATTTTTCAAAGTAGACAAATAATTGAACGAGTTGAATTTGGCATATTTTCAACGTTGGCAAAACACCACAGAAACAGTAATCGATTTACGATCAAAGGCTTTTTCATTAAAAGAAACCTTCGAAACGAAAGTTGAAAAAAGCAATCAATCGTTGCACTTGATTGCTGCTTGCATCATTATTTTTCACCCATTATTCGACAAAAGCGACCCCAACGGACTCCCCATTGCTCCAGTAGTTCGATTTGTCACCACCGTCGTCGTGGTGGTAAAATGTAAAACCCCCTTTTGCCTCCACTCCGGGTGGTGGTTTCATAACCAACACGAATTCCATAAATTCTGATACTCGATCGATCCGTGCCGATCTTGTCCCGGTTTTTTTCCCGTCGTCGTCTGTCCGGCGCGTCGTGATGGACGGTTTCGTTTCGTTACGCATTCCGCTGAATCGGTGGCATGCGCACCCAATGAAATATGAGCACCGGGTGTGTGGTTAGGCGCCACTTCGTCACCGCGAGACCCGGCGCATGCTGGGCGACGGTTTGCGAAGGCTGTTCTTTTAATTTGTTTGTTGTAATGCCTTTTAGTTTGCTTTTTCTTTTTATTTTGTAGAAGTTTCATATTTATTTGATTGATTATAAATTATTAAATGTTATTTGTATTATTTAACACTTGTTTTTAAATAAGTGAATGATTTAAATAACGCTCTTGTTAACATTTTCTCTTGTTCACCATTTTAGGCCCGCTTCTGGATGCAAGTGGTGGACGAGCTGCGGCGCGGGGTGCGGCTAAAAAAGATCAACTTCTCGCGCACGCCGATAGAGTACGAGTTGACACCCTACGAAATCCTGATGGAGGATATCCGCTCCAGGTAAGTGGCGACGGTGCCGGCAAGTCAGAGGTCAAGAGCCCAAGGAGCGTTTGATTAGTGCAACCTTGAAAGGGTTTTTCCTCCGCGTCGGTGCAACCTTCAATCATGTAGTTCCTTTCTCCACGCGGGTTTCTGAATCTGGAGACACACCGCGCATTCCTTTCGACTCGCGCGCACGACGTGCACGATCCCCGTTCGAAGATAATCGGGCTCGATTGTGCTCGATCTCGACGGACGTCTGACATTGCCCCCCCCCCCCCCCCCGAGTTTCGCTCGAGTGACCCTTTCAATTTCCGAAGTGAACCTAACGAGCCTCTTCCTCCGGGCTTCCCGTTACAGAAAGTACAATCTACGCAAGGTGATGGTGAATGGCGACATTCCACCGCGGGTCAAGAAGGACGCACACGCCGTCATACTGGAGTTCATCCGTTCGCGGCCGCCCTTGCGAAAGGTAAGTTCAGTAGCAGCACACCTTCTCGAGCTTCTAATCACCCGTCACTACCCTTCTCCGCAGGCATCGGAAAGGAAGCTCGCCCCCGCACCGCTGAAGCGAGTTTTCTGCCCCCGGGAGCAGCTGCTGGACTCGATCCGGAAGGGACGCGTACTGAAGCCGGTACATCCGAAGCTGAAGTCAAGACGTACGTACCGTTAGCGATTAGTTACTCACTGACTTTGCTCTAATTAGTCTGCTCTGGAGTTGGAGAGACTGGAAGCATGTCTCTTGTTAATGTTGTCCTCTAAATTGTTAGAACTTCCTGTGGCCTTGAAGTATGTCTCTAAAGGGTCGCAGATTACCACAACAAGGCCACAAATGCAGGAAAACAAACCAACCCAGTTTGTTTATGGAAGTTATTAGGCCACTAATTGCGAGTAATGTGCGCCCACCGAGGCGAAGTTCAATCCGTGCCGCGGACTTAATTGATGTTTAATAGTTCAATTTCATCACACTATCACTTCACCCACACACCTTCGTTGTTGCCGTCGTACCGTGCACTGACTTTCCAGAAACAGGTTTTCCACCCGAGCATTAGCTCGATGTTTCCCACCGTACGCGGATTGGTGGCGCCCTTTTTGCTTGGAGTATGATAACCCATGCACGGACACGCAGCACCCATCGAACGTGTCAATCACGGTACGCACGCACATACAAGCACGGTACGCGCGCGTCCACAACGCACGTGATCGAGTTGCGCAGACAAGGATTTATTAAATTAATAGCAAACCGTCAACGAGCTCTCGATGATTAATTGTCTCACTTTATCTCGCCCCGCGGGCTGTTGGTGAGGTGCTGTTAGGGAAGGGTGATAGAGGGGTGTTGGAGTAAAGCCGGCTAAGCCCGCAGTTACCGGCAACCGGTACCGTTGGATGCCGCCAGCTCAGCGGCAGGTTGTTGAACGGAAAGGAACCAGTTTTCGTCTCGCATGTGTGTGTGTGTGCGTGCGAGCGGTATTTTTTATGATTGAGTTTATTTTGTGCCCCACCGCCTCACCCTTTCCGAACTCTTTTGGAAACTTTACACCACTAGCTTACGCCGTAGGGTAATTGGTCGCCGGTCACTTAGCGGCCGCCGGCACTGAAACTCGTTTCCTGCTTCCATCGGGCGCGCGCCGGTTTTCACAAACTCCAAACCCCGATTCCACTCCCATCTCAAATACTCCACTCTAGCCATTTGTGCTTTTCGCTAACTTCAGCGTTTTTGGCGGCTGTGTGGATTTCCTTTTGCTAATCCTAGATCCAACGGAAGATCCTGTGAGATGAGCGCAGTTCGTCGCTTCGGCAGCCGTTGAAATCTTTTGTGCGGTCGCAACGGTGAAGGGTGAATTGTTTGCACATAGCGCGAGGGGTCACCACGAATGCGCGGCGGGGAGGCAATTACTGTCCGATAGCGTTGTTTTGCGTTTGTTATTAATTTTTCCCGTTGCGATTCGACGTCGACCAACTTCCTTCCTGTTCGATCTACGATCGATAACGGCTTTGGGAAGTGAATGAACGGTCAGTAGGGCAATTTTTCGCTAAAATGTTTGGCGTGTGTGGGGATTTCCATCAGTAAAAATAACAATAACAATCAATCGAACGAGAAGGAAAGGCTGCCGAGTTGGGAAGTCAGTGGATGGACAGTTTGCACTACTACCTTATTATTATCTTATTTTTCGCAACAATGTAAGTAATGTGAGATTTTATCGGACAGCTACTCGTCAACATCATGCCTCACTTTCTCTTGCCTCTCTTTTTAGTGGGTTACGAATGTTGAATGTTTTGAGAGACAGATAAGAAGGAAAAATCCTCCAAAACACAATTGAAACAACAACATCATAATAAAAACCCACTCAAGTCGGAGCGTTTGCTGCACTTGCGTATGCATGATGCCGTTCCCAGACATGGCGTAGGAGATGCACCGGTATGCCATCATCAACATCATCATCATTTCCTTGTGCTTGCGTGTGCTCTCACACAAACACCCTTTTGCCTGCTCGTGTTGCAATTACAAAAACCGTCACTTGCACTTTCTACCATCCATTACGTGCGGGGACGCGTTCAGGGCAGGCACTAAGCCTTTTTACCTTTTTATTTGTGGCAAGAAGCGTATGAACACGTGCGTCAAATGACGAACGAATGCACCTCTTTTTATCCTTTTCATACAAATTCGGTCAATATGAACACGTTGCATTAAATGCAATGGTAAAGATTAGAGGGAACGAAGGCAAACATGCGGTGGTTCCCCGTGGGTGTGCGTGGGAAAAATTAATGCAGAAAAGTGCATATCCGTGCGTGGTGAAGGAAAGTATCTCTCCCATCCGACAGGGCCGAAGAATGTTGTTGTTACTCTTGCTTGTTAATGGTTATGCTGATCGCTGATGATCATGATGGTGGCAACATTGTTGCACGTTAACTAATCACGATCGTGTGCAGCGCGCGGCGGTGATTGCATCGATGCTGAGACCTGATTGAAAAGATATTTGCCGACCATCGCATGTAGATTACCGGCACGCAATCAAGTGATGTGTGTAGTCTTCTTTTCGTCTTTCTTTTTCCCTCGACGAAGCAAGTGCAGTTGCACATAATTTTCGACGCGTATCATAAACACCAGCTTGGACCCTTCTTCTGGTGACTAAAGTGTCGAGACTACAAGCACGTAATGGCTTCATTAGGTTGTCCGCCCTGGTTTCGCTCTTCAGCATTTTCCGATCACGCACTTACCAACTTAGTAGAGGTTATGTGATGCAGAAGAAGTTCCTAATGGGATTTGATGGTGCATATATTTTAATGTGCGTTGATTCGTCTTATGCACCTCTTCATATTTATTTCTTTCTCACTGGAGCGAGTCTGTTTAGTTTTTTTTGCTTTTAAGAAATCACATTAAAATAAGCTACAGCAGAAAGGTTTTCCGGTTGTTTGTTTGATGGCTGGAAGAGTTATATAATCAATTTTATTTTTGTTTTATTATGCTTGATTTTTTAAATAATATTCACAATGCAAATAACCATCATGTGAAGTGTAGATCTAAAGGGCCCATTTCATGGGTGCAGGTGCACCAAACTCATCCACCATTCACCACTCATTCTCTCATCCTCCATCCAGGGTGCGGCTTGCTAACATTTTCCATCAACATTCCACTTCATCCATTTCAGTACATCAATATCAGTAAGTATCGGCAGCTTTAGGATTCGTTACTCGTTTTGTTCCGTGTCTTTTGTAGTTGTTTCCGTCCGGGTTGGTGATGGTTATGTCTAGATCCTTGTTAGGTCTGTCTTTGTGTGTCATTCCATCCTGTGCATTAAATTGTTTTCTCGATCCGTTCTGCCTTACCTCCAACTGTTTGGAGAACCTCCCGGGGACCTATGAGGGTGTTCGGTGGAATTTATCCAGCGAGTGACTTGGCGACCCCGATCGTGTTTGACCGATGTTTCAATCGCCGCTGATGACTTTGACATCGAATGTCGCTCAACGGCTCGTAGAGAGACCTCCCGAGAGCGACCCAGATGGCGGTGGACCCGTCTGTCAACACCGATGTGTGTCGTAGGTTCAGGTTTCAGCACTTCAGAGCTCGGTACACAATGGGCTCTCTGGTTGCCCGGGTTTCCAAACCGTTGCGTAACCAATGTAAGTGCACTCATACACACCCTGTTTACGGTGGATTAAAAGCGATGCAAAGCGGTGAAGAATGCGCGACAATTCATTGTCTCTAAACCGTTTGTTTCTCACGCCTAATGTCGTTGTTCAAACTGTCCTTCCAAGGCCGCGCCGGTGGAAACAATTTCCAGCCCCAGAAAAACAAGTTGTTGAACTCTGGAACGAGGCAATGATGACTAGCTTCACCCAAAACGAATCAATTATAGAAGGGCACGCATTGAAGGAAAGAAATCGATCACACGCGACTGGAAGGTGCACATTCCAATTTCAGTGCGCGCGTCTTAATACCGGCTCGAACCTCCGACAGCAAAATGAGAGACACACGGGGCTGTACGAACAACCTTCTTCCGGTGCTAAGCATCCTCTCATCGCCCGCTTCCGGGCGCCACTGAGAAAGCATCGAGTTGACGTCCAAATCGACGGAAGGTGATCCGTTCCTGTCCGGGTTGTGTTTGTTTTTTTTTTCGTTCGTCCGAACCACATCGGGAGCATCGAAGATTAATTACCGTCGTTTGCCCCCCTCCCTCCGTTTCTCGCCTCGCACGAAAGTATCCGGAAGAGCCGCAGGAAATCACGAAGGAAATGTGTTCGGTGGGTTTTAGTGACCGATCGGGACCGATTTTTATTATTGTCTGTCGAACAGGGGGACTTCGAGGGGTCTTTTTTATGACCCGGGTGGGGGAAAGTCAGGAAAAACACCGAAAGGTTTGCCATATTTCTCGGACACTAAATACCCGCTGGTTAACCTCCTCGGCAAGCTCTTGTTTGGGTTAAGAGTATTGCCGTCAACTTCTTGTCTTTGACGTTTCGATGGGAGAGAGGGAAAGGTTTGCGAACAGCATGCCGACATGCCTTGTTTTCCACCGCCATCGAACAATATATGGAGGGGGGACTCATTAGAGGCGGCCGGGATGAACCGGCAACAATCTCTCACGGATCGCCAATATCGGTCTTAACAACCGATCACTAGCTCCGGACCGACGACGTGTTCAAAGATCGTTCGTCAAGTGTAACAACATTGTTAAGCGTGGCCTCGCCGTTTTTTTTTTCTCTCTTTCCCTGAAATAAGCCGCTGAAAATAAACAACTTTTCCGGGTTCGCTTCCGACCGAAGCGCAACGTCTTTTCTTTTTTTGTGTGTGTCGGGAAAGAGGCATCACTGTGGCTCCCATGCGCAACAACGTGCCAACGTCGTCGGTTCCTCGCTGTCTGCCATGTAACGTCTTCTCCGTTCGCCCCTTTTCCCCGACATCGTAGAAATTCTTCGCCGATTTTTTCCCTTCCCGTTTTCCATTCCCCCCCAAGGCTCCAGTCTAGGTCACTGGGTGTCGGGAAGCGTCGTCGTCGTGATCGCTATCGGTGCCAACCAACCAACCACCGCCTCTTTCTCTTCTGCCTCCTTCCGCCAATGATGTAAGATTGTTCTGGCTGCCTAATTTTTTTTTTTCATCGTTGCGGTGCGCGACCGGGAGTTTTGGAAAACTGTGGGAACAAAACTTATCGCAAATTGCCCTCCTTTCTTGGCGCGTCTGCCGCCGACAAAAGCGCTCGCCGCTTGTCGGTTTTGCTTTTATTCTTTCCTGTGTGGATCTGCTCCCGAAAGGGCTTCGGGTGACGTTTGAAGGCGGCGGACGTATTTTTGTTTTTCCACCAAGGTTGCTCCCCTAGAGGAACGAAGGGAAGAAGGTCGTGTCGTTCCTTACGTAAGCTTCAAAAGGTACGAAACACGAATAATGTTACTCGGTAGGAAATTATCAATCAACCAAAGAAAGAAAGACATCGTAGGGAAAGCACGGGGGGAAAGGGAAGGGATGAAGCAGTGGAAGGTTGTGGACGCGCACGTTGGGCAGAGGAATAATGATTACAATTATTAAATAAATTTTCTCAGGGATCTTCTCTTTCAGCTGGTCGTTCGTTCCGATCCGTGAACTATTGGAACATTTCCTCCAAGCGGCGGCTTTCCGCGCCGATGGAGGATGCGAATTCCTTTCGCGTGCTTTGATCTATTGAACCCCTTTTCAAAAGCATTGTATCTTCTTTTCCTTTTCCTTTTTAAACCCTAACTGCAGTTTACATAAATAGAAAAATGTTAAAAGTCCCTCCATAATGTAGCTTGCGTGACTAAATCCAAACCAATTTAGTTCGTTTGCTTATTTCCAAAGAAAAACCAAACTGTATGGATCGGGGAAAATGGTTTGATCAAAAAGATTTGCACACACCGAAAAAGAAATGTATCACAAAAAAAACAAACAATCATTTATAGGATCCCTGAATTCCATCCCACGTCGGTCGGTGAACCCGGTTGCGATTAAAACCCATCGTTTGGTTTTTGGAATGCAAAGATGACGATAACATCATCATAATGTCCACCCTCTGCGTCCCCAGCGCCACCACGATGCGCCTCCGTATCTCTACCTTTTGACGATGATCGTTTTAATTAAAACATTCACAATTAAGTCGAGCATCGAACGGCGTTAGAAAGAAACCATTTATTGGTCAAACGAATGACACGCGCAGGTTCGTCGCTGAACCATTCGTTGAAGTCTTTCTGGATGTGCCCTCCACCGTTAGTTTGTTTATTTTTTGCTTTCGCAAAATTCCACTCGTTTTAACCGAAAAGCTTCGCATAAAGAGCATACTTTAGTTCGAAGGTTCGTACGGTTGAAACCGGTAGGATCGCGGAGAGGCATCATAATTTTCCCGATGTTATGTGAGTTGTTGGTGCTCATTTTCCGTCTCTTGCCGGAATGGAAACCGGCCGAAAAGAAACGGTCACCAAGTTATGCTTTTTCTTTAACTTTGACGTCACTCCACATTCCTCCGATTTCGAAGGCGTAGTTTTCGGTGGTTTTGGGACGGTTTTTCGTCATCGGCAATCAAAACGCATCCATTTGTGCGAGATTCCAGCTTCGGCTTGTCCAACCCAAAGTGAAGGCACACTTCGAACTCCGCCGGCCCGGTCTCGCTTGATTACGGTAATTAATTTTCATGTTTTCGTTGTGTTATTCGTAAATGAAAGCGAAGGGCCAAACAAAAACACACACACACACACACATAATAAAAATACGATACGACAAATTGAAAACTATGGTGCATCATTTCCCAAACGACACTGGCACGCGCTGATTCCCCCTTTCGAATGCGTTAACCCACCGATTGCCTAACCAACCTGCCGCTAATTTGCGGATGATGTGTGACGGAAAATAATGGTGTGTGTGTGTATGTTGGTTCCCTCCTCCAGCCAATTTTCAATGAGATAGAATTAGGACGTCCCTTGAGCCCGGAGTCGTTAGGATGTAAATGAGTGGCTTCGGTATCACTTTATGTAAGCATCCCCGAACATTTAATCGCAAGAATTGAACCCCCGACCGTTCGCGGGTCAAGTTCGTCTCTTCGGGCTCGGTTTGGGTGCCATCCCGGAGGAAAACATCCACAAACATACTCTCACACCTACCTTACACGTGGTCGAGGGACGAAAGGCATGATTATGCCGTCCCGGGCGGTTTCGATTAGCATAAAAATGTACTTTTAACACGCGCCGAAAGTGCAATCCAACGCGCACGTATCTTAAGAGAGGTCCAACGAATGGTCAAAAGCCGCCCTTTGTGGTGATACGATTGCCGCGAGAGGAAGCACCAGGTGGACTTTGAAAGGCACTCAGTTTATCTTATAGCTTGTATATTATGATGTTCAAACTTTTGTCTTTTTATCACGTTTGATCAACTTTGTGTTGTTTAGATATTTGATAGAAGTTTAATTCAAAATTGTGTCTTTTTTGTTGTTTTCTTCGTAGATTGTTGTGAAACTTAGAAAAGCGAACAAACTTCCTCGAATAATTGTGCAGATCAAATATGTTAAATTTTATTTTCTATAGCAATTATTTTCATCATTCCTATTTACACGTTTGTTTAAACGAAGTGTCGAATTGTGTCGAACTTGATTCACTCACTGTGCCGAGTTCCAATCCTCTTCAAGAATCTACCCACACATGTCGCTACGGAGCATGCATTCATAAATGCAACCCCGTACGTGCCCTGGCACACATACGAATGGCACGCTCGGCCGAGCAAGCAACACACCACTAACCTACATCTTGGTGTCATCCTCTTCCGGCATCGGCGCGGAAGGAAGTGGAAGTTGTCGAGATGCGGGAACCCATCGAGGAGCAAAGGGAAGAGCCGGGACGGAAGAAAGAGGATTACGGTTTGTTATCCACAAACACACAAAGACGCATACGCACCATGTTTTTCGCCCGGCCGTCGCGAAGATTGCCTCCCCTTTGAAGACTGCGTGGTTGAGATTCATTATCAACTGAAGTGGATGCTGCATGCTGGCTGGTTTTGCTTCACCTTTCGATCAGCGATGCATTCCTGAATCAGCTTATCGATTATCCGCCGATTGTGACACTTTTCATAGAAGAGGAAAAAGAGGATCACACTGTTTGATTAGAGAAGAGTTTGCTATATGCCGTACGGTTGAAGATGGGTCCACCTCTGGATAGGTTTACTTTAAGTTTTCTGTTCCAAAGCATCGCAAACAAGCAACCTTCCTTTTTATTTACTATTTGTATCTTCTGTAACTGAGAATAATTTTGTTCCGTTTTAACATCGCTGCAGATTATTATCTTCTAAACATTATGCTTTTCTGTCGTTTATGTTTATGCTTATTGTGTCAAATATAGCGGAATTTGGGGCACGTTTGCTACCTTAAGCGATTCGCTCTGTAACTTACTAAAATCTGTTTGTTAAATACCGGTTTTAATTGTATGTGTAACATTTTCACACGTATTTTTTCACTTGTCGTTGAGTTTCAGAAGTTTAACCGAAGAAACAACTATTCTATAATTGTTTTAAACTATTCTATAATTGGTTGAAAATATTCTACTTTTTTGTGCTTCGGGGCAAGAGTGCCACCTAGCTTAATTTCGGGGTTTAATGGAAAAATAGAAAATTTTAGCATATATGGCGCTTGCATATGCCAAGGATAAATAGAGCATTTAAATATTAGGTGCGCAAATAAAAAACGGCCGTTTTTTCATAAGTTTATTTTTACTCGTGGCATTTTTATTTGTGGAAATAGGGTCAATCAAAGTATTGGCCATTATTATTTAACACTTTCTTCCACCTTTCGGGTAATTCGCGGATTCCTTTTCTTGAAAAATGATTCGTTTTTCGTACGCAATCCAGGTTTCCAACCAATTCTGGATCTCTTCATAGGAGAAGAATTGCTGGTTAGCCAATCCATGTGCCATGGATCGGAACAGATGGAAATCCGATGGTGCCAGATCCGGTGAATACGGCGGGTGCGGTAAAACATCCCATTTGATGGTATTGAGGTAGTTTTTTACAGGTTGCGCAACATGTGGCCGAGCATTGTCATGCAGCAGAATAACTTTGTCGTGGCGTGATGAGTATTCTGATCGTTTTTCACGCAGTGCTTGGCTTAAACTCATCAATTGCTTCCGGTAGCGTTCAGCAGTGATTGTTTCTCCCGGTTTAAGAAGTTCGTAGTAGATGACACCGAGCTGGTCCCACCAAATACTCAGCATAACTTTCGAGCTATGGATGTTCGGCCGAGCTGATGATGTTGGGGTATGACCGGGGGATCCCCATGATTTTTTGCGCTTGGGATTGCTGAACAAAATCCACTTCTCGTCTCCCGTCACGATTCTGTGCAGGAACCCCTTTCTGTTGTGCCGCTGGACCAGCAGTTCACACATGACGAGTCTGCGTTCGATGTCCCGCGGCTTCAACTCGTGTGGTATCCATTTGCCCTCCTTCTGTATCATGCCTAACGCCTTCAGCCGTGATGATATGGCCTGACGAGTTACACCAAGCACGGCTGCAAGCTCTTCTTGCGTTTGACAGTGATTTTCCTCCAGTAAAGCCGTCAATTCTTCGTCTGCGAACGTTTTGGGCCTTCCTTCACGTTGAGTATCCTCCACGGCGAAATCACCGCTTCGAAAGCGTCGAAACCAATCCCGACACCTTGTTTCGCTTAAAGCAGCATCGCCGTAAACATTCGAAAGCTCTCGATGCGCTTCGGCTGCCGTTTTCTTCGCCCGAAACAAAAAGAGCAACACCTCCCGCATATGGCGCTTTTCCGGCACAAAATCAGACATTTTCAACAACCAGTAACTTTTACCCGCGCGAAATAATCACTAATCTGTTTACACAGTTTGATAATGTCATTCCCGAGCTTGGTTTATGACGTTTGTAAACATCAAAATCGCGCCACTAGTCCACAGTGGTCCCATCGATTTCAAAACGGCCGTTACTTATTTGCGGACCTAATACATTTTATAGTCTCATAACGACGTAAACTTAACCCTAAGTATGCGACGGAAGTTGTCTTCTTGAGTGTCAGTTAATTGGCGAGCATTTTCGCGGTTTTGCATTCTGGCCGCTGGAAAACTTGTTTGGAGAACATCCGCTCGTAATGAAGCTCCCTCCTGCTTCACATTGAATTCAACAACAATATTAATGTTTTTGGTAGTTTTACTCTGAAGAAAAATAGCGCATACAGGCACTCTTGCCCCAAACAATGATGGCACTTTTGCCCCAACACTTTTTTGAAAACTCCTATTTTTCCATGAAAAATTGTTGACATTTTTGGCTGACCACTTTCTCTTTTAATAAACTTTGCAAAGTGACACATACTTTCCCGAATTTTTGTGTCATTGGTTTTTGACAGCTTATTTATTTTGGTAAAAATATTATAAGATTACACTCCACTTTGATGCGCAGCATAAAATATATGGCAAAAATGTGAAAAGTGGCCTATTGTGCATAAAATTCAGTACACTATATCTAGCGAGAGGGGTAAACTTAAAACATTTGATTACATTTTGACAGAAAAAATGTCAGGTGGCTCACTTGCCCCAAAACCGCTACTCTTTATTTAATTATACCATGTTTTTGCCTAGTATGGTAAAACTTCTAACCTCTCACCTCTCTGTTTTTTTATGACATCGTTAACATTTATAGAAACTAAGCATTAAACATCATCTGTTTTGAGGCATTTCTTGTTTTGTTAGTTTGTCAAATATTTTTTTATATTGTTCAAAGTATTTTTCTATGTTTTTAAAACGTGTACTGTTTGTCCAGCTTCACTGCAAACTCATGCTTACTATGCTCACCTTGGGGTAATTTTACGCCCTGCAAAAGCTCACCGGGGATCGTGAAACTTGACGGCATATTGTTAACGAGCCAAAGGGAAATGAAGGTTATGATCATTGCATCTTTACATCCCCTTGGTTTTCTTTCGTTTTGTTTTTTCTTTTGCTGCAGGTGCACACGATTACTCTTGCACGCCTATGCATCTCCGACCGGAGGTCGTTCCGCAAAAATTGCACTCGCCCATCCAGCGATGGTGAACTGGGTGTTGTGTTTTTGTTTTCCCTCCTCTCTCGAAAGGGACTCTGAAAATGGGTTTTTGTGATTGCGATTGCGAAGGGCGCGCAGCGAAAGGATGGCCCCGGTTGGCGCATCTGCATCATAATCGACTCCGGCCGTAATCAATGCGTTCCTTGGGAGTGCGTCTGAATGGCACCCCTCGCCCCACTCCCTTTGATCCCAAAAAAAAAACACCTCCATCGACAACATCATTACCATAAACACCGTCGCTAATGATGATGCTATTTGGGCGAACCCTTCGGAGGGACGGTCTCCCGGAGAGCGCCTGCAGATCACCTTCAAACCCGTTTCCCGGGACAGCATCTGAAAATTGCACCAACCTCCCCGCGACATTCCGTGCCGATCACACCTCGCTCGCACCTCGGACAGTGTGTTAGTGGGTCTGTAGGGCTCTGGCGGGTGATAATATCAATCAAGACCCTTGGCACACACACACACAGCCGAGGGAGGGAGAGATGGGGAAGGGGGAGGTCGACCTCGAGTCTCGTAATGCTCTCGTCCGTGCGGGAGCGACTCGTAAGGCGCGTGGGCTCTCGAATTCCAGCCCAGGCTTTAGGGATGCCCTCGCGAGCCCAACCTCAATTTGTTGCCGCCCGAAAAGAAAACCCACCCAAGAGTCTTTCGATCCGTTTCCTCCCCACCTGATGCGGGTGATGGTGGTAGTGGTGGTGGTGAATCCCTTTTTTCATCCCCTTTCGCCTGGTTTCTTTCTGTTTTGTTTACAGCTAATAATTTTATCTGAAATTATTGATCATAACAAAATTGAATTCCCTGTTTCCTTCCAAAGGGTTTGTGTCGTGCCCTCGCGATTCTCTCTCTCTCTCCCTCGCACTCTCTTGGGTTAACTTCATTGGATTAACACACTTCTAACGAGCGGGGATGTTTTCCCCATCAGGATCACCCGATCGGAATGGTTTCAATTTATGCCACGCGCCTCTTTCCCAACCGGGTTAAGGTTATTTGTGGTGAAGATTTCCCTGTGGTTTCGTTCGGAAATATTTCCTCGGTTCTGAGGGATGCTAATCTGATTAATGTCACGATGCTGCACCGTAGGTTGCTAATTGGCACACACCGGCTTCCCGGCTCGGGACCAACCCTCAGGGGAGTTAACTCGTTCGCGATCTCATCTCTCCATTATCGCTGTCAAGATTTCGTCCACACGATAGGGGAAATACCAGGCGCCGGCTTTCCGAAACCGTGTCCGAAATAGCAATGATTTTGTTTTGTTTTCTTGTTTTTCGATTCCAATCGATCGTTTAGATCGTTTTGTTTCGTCCACGGCTGATAGGAAGGCTGGAAATGGCTTCATCGTGATCTCGTTTCTCCAGCCCGGATTGGGGAGATTTACATTTTCAGGAACTGCTGTTGATTATTAGATTAGTAGCTTCAGTGTGGCTTTTAATTGATTGAGGCACGCTTTACATTCTAATGTCCGTCCTTCTTGATACTTGATCCACATATTTTTACGTAACTCCGATTCCGATGTTAATATTTCAAATTGGAAAATTATTCTTTAAAAGTTGAGTTGTGGTACAAGAACCTTCATATCGAATTTCTTTTTTGTTTTCAAACCACCACGGTAAAATAACAATGTTGCACAATCAGCCTTCCTGTGATCTACACATTTTCCTACAAATTCCCAACATGGTTCTTTCACCCTAACCACGTCCCTAAGCGCTTGTCAATCACAATCACCGTGTGGTGATCGTTCCATTCTATTGAGCCTTCCATCACACATCATCAGCGATGGACTCCTACTCCTCCTCCTTAGTGAAAATGCGGCATCGATTCCCATATGCTCGAAAAGAACTCGCGCGCGTCCCGCAATTGCGCAATTGTGTGGGGTGGGTAAAGAATCACCCCTTTTTTTGATCGATGATAGCCATTTGCGGGCAATTTTTCCGTTAGGAAAGTGATCCTCCGCCGCCGCATCTTGCCGTGTCGGAAGTTGGCCGAGGTTGAGGTGAAGCTTGTTGCCTTTTTTTCTCTCGCACTCTGGAAGGTGATACCGGGTACATTCTCCACGACACCCGATACCGCTAATTACGTGCAGCTTCATACCGGCACGCACACGGTGTAATTAATTATGTCCATTTATTGCGAGCTTTAGTCCCATTCACTCTGGATTTTTCCGCGGGTTTCTTCGGGGAATGGGATGAAGTGTCTACACGTGTCGCTCTGTAGAGATGTCTCAATCAGAGATCTTCTCTTATGAGCATTGGTGTTGCGTTGAAGGTAGAATAACTTTCACCCGTGTCAATACCGATCGATGGCGACGGACGAGCAGTGTGGGTTTCGGGCTTCCGGAGGATCTTTCCGTTTCCTCTTTTCCTGTTGACGGACGCGTTGATCGTAGCATCTGATCGTCGGGAAGTGATGGTAAACGGAGATCTGCACTTTCTGTTTCGAAGTGTGCAAACATTCCGGATGTTTGCTTAACCCACGATTGCTAAAGTTGGAAATTGCAAGCTTTATTAAGGTTTTCCTTGCTTTAAGACTACCAAACACCCGTGTTTTTTAATAACAATGAAAAATTTGTGTTGAAATATCGCATCTAAGCAGAAGATTTTGTTTAATTTAAGCAATAGTTATAAAATAGCAATTCATTTAAGCAATAGAGATTTGTCATTTAATTTATTAGGATGGAAAAGTTAGAAAAGTTGACAATCAATGCTCCACCTCAAACGCTTTTCAAAACATGCAGTTATATACTTCTACAGGGTATTACCAAGCTTTTTCCTCGATAAAACGATATCATATTTGACAACAAACCGTTTTTTCTCGAGGACTCCACATTATGTGTCACACATTTACGAGCATCATAATTTAATTCTCGCTCTTAAAATTTTCATGTTGCTTTAAAAAAAGGGTTTCTCTCAATCGATACCGGAGCAAAACGCGAGACATAAAACTTAGTGGACCCAAAATTTTACGACCATCGATTGAGTGAAGTTTTTTTTCTGTACCATCTTCTGTCTCAGATTGTGTCCCGTAATTTGACCATCGAGTTTGATCGGAAATCTTTCTACCACACTTATCACAGAAAGGGCGATAATGGCTGCGCACACACGCGTGCCCTGGGTAGGTACGGTCCGTTGACATTTTGGATTCTTTATCATAAAAATCATAGACTTGGACTTTTATGGAGTTTTTTTTATTAAGTTTGTGACAGTAACCGCACGTTTGAACCACGTTCCGCTGGGTTGGGTGAGGTTTTTGATTATTAAATTAAATTAGGCTGGATGTGTGTGTGTGTGTATCGGAGCATGGCAGTAATTTCTAGAAAGCCAGAACGAGTGAAGTGAATCGAAAAGCCAAAAGAACAATGCCAAGTTAAAAGAAGAAGAGATCTTAAATTCATAAAAATTTAATGTAATTTTCGTCCCTTCTTTTCCGAGTAGCGGACGATTTTAACGGTATGCAAATTCTGACTTTTCACCTCAAATCAGGCGGCGATCAAACAGTCACTCCAACAAACTTTATCACACGCAGTTCATCGTGACGAATGGTAGGGCTTTTGTTGGCCCGAAATTGTCCTCTTGGAAGCAACGTTTAATGCCGTTCCACCCGAGAGAATCCAATGCCGTTGAAGACTACACTGGATGCATTTGAGATGCTTCGTTTGTTTGTTTATACTTTTTCCTGTGTATAATAACTAATTGCATGCGTTGAGTTTAATGCGGCCATTCTATCCTTAAGAAGCAGTTCCATCGCGATTTTCGAAAAATAAATGTTACGAAACAAACCAATTTTCTCATCTTTATGTCGTGGCATCCACTCTTCCTTTTCTTCCGACGCATTCTGTCCGTTATCGAAGATAAAGGCTTCATATTGCTGTTTGCTTCCGAGTCGTTAGTTATTGCATACCCCATGCGCACTGGGATCAAAGGAACGGCCCTAAGAGAAGATTCTTCATGAACTTCGGTTTGCAAATTATCCGCATGAGATGGGAACGGGCAGGAACAATGTCTCATAAACATGTCAATGACTTATCCGTCCGTTGCCATTGGATGTCGTGCACATTTAAAGTGTTTATATACTTCAGTTTACACTGCTTTTAGATTAGAGCTACGCTTTTCCCTTGTTCTCTGTGTTTTCTTTCCTGGGGCTGAAGATCGGAAATGTAATGAAGGTAGCAGATAACCGGGTAAAGCCGACGAACGCAGAAGGGAAACTAGAGCGATTGTAAAGGGAAAGCTAAAGGGATGATTATCGGAAAATTTGGATCTGTAGAGATAGTTAAATTCCATCCAGTTACCGACTGTAGACAAAGGTCGTTGCGATTAAGCTACAGAGGGCATAAGGTCCATAATCACTTGAACTATGCGTAGTCAAATGTTCCTTTGACCTACCCAAAATTTAAACCTGAATTGAGATAGTACACTCCTAATTTTTCCTTTACTTCTTTCAACGAACTGAAATACGTTTTGCGAGAAACAAATTCACCACCTTACCTCCGAATCATCATACTTCTTCACCACAAAACGAAACGAGAGCTTTAAGCTTTAAGTTACGAGCACGAAAGCTTCTAGCTTGAATGAGAGCCAACGGCGAAAGCTTTCGGTTGAACGTTTGACTTTTCAAAGCTTACCCACTTAAAGTTGGTTGATTTTTAAGTGTAAGAAAGCTGTTATTAATTTACTCCAAGTTTAATAAATTACTTATGTTTTGAAAATTTACAAATCCGTGGAAATCTCGTATTCTGTTATTTCTAAATTCGATCCAACCCGTGTTTCGGTAACTTGATTTTATTTATTCATTTGCGATGTCGAAGCACGAATATTTATAGCTTACTTATAAATATCTCATTAAATATATTTTAATCGTTGAAAAGAAAGTTTTGTGCCCATACCGCTACCTGGTAATTGGATTAAAAAATTATGTCGTCCTAATAGGTAGAAAATCAACCACGCCTAGGGCCTACCTTGTAACCGTAAAATTCAATTATCCTCTTGCTTACACGGGTGCTTTTGTTGCACTGGTCGGCGTATCCTTAATCTTTCCATCCGTAACACTCATTGGATTAACGCCTCCGTGGATTTCGAGGGAAAAAATCCGACCGCAATGGATTGTGCGGTGTGAAGCCGGTGGAGAACAACAAACTCCTTGCAAGAAGTAGTCAACATTACAGGATAACCTCATCTACGAAGCGAATAAATTATTTCCCGTTCGCAAGCTTTCCACGTTGCCGGTCCCGTCGTCAAATTGGCTTTCCGTGTTGCGCATATCGAATCAAAACATCGGTCAGATGGGAAAAGAGGGAATGAACAAGTTTCGATCGAGTGTAACCACCATCCAGCTTGCCGGACGCCAGCCATCAAAAAGGACTAGGGTTGATTCCGCCTACGCCAAAACAAAATTGATTGGCAGATTGGGGACGAAGGACTATTGTGCTTCTTGCTTTCCATGCCGAGGATTTTCTCATTCATATCGGTTCAAAAATAGATAGGATGATTTACAAAATACAACACATTTGTATGGAAGACATTTTATGCCGCGTTATGCGATTTATTTGGCACGAAACTACCCATATCCCTTCCTCAAACTAAACACTCAACATTTGAACGGGTGCACGAAGACATTGTTGAACGGATCGAAAGCTTTGCTATGTTACCATCGCTTGTGTCAGAGATTCTCAATCTTTGCCAACACACATTTTATGATGCAATAAGCTTTCTAGGTTCTTAACTTATCCTTTTTTTTTTTATTACGTTTGATAAATTTTACTTTCTTGGAAAATTGCATAAAAAAGGTCTCCTTTAACCATCTTAAGTGAGTGACTTACATGTTATTTTTGTACAAATGGAAAAACTTTGCTCTTCTATGTACGATGTTGCGAAATTTATCATAATAAGATGAACACTAATATATTTGAGATAAAACTTTCAAAATTAGCTTAAAAAATTAATCAATCAATAAAATACCTAAGAATTTGTCTGATGAAGTTTTTTATTGTTAGTCAAGACTTCATTCTTCTCTCTTACTTTTAAAATTTGACTACGAATTGCTTAGTGTTTTTGTGTGTTTATATCTAAATTGAATTTTTAAGTTGGATTTCAATGCTTTTCCCTTCTAATCATGCCCATGTTTTGGTATCTTTGGCTTTGTTGGTAACACCTTTCAAGCCTATCTTTTTAGCTGTTTAACACCCTCGTTAAAATACGATCTAATGCACAAGATGATGCATCAAACATAGTTTTTATCAACCCATTGAGCATCGCTGACGCAAGCGCTTCGGAAGCTTTCGACGTTGGTTTGCCCGGCTGATTGTGTTTACTACCCCCTGAGGTTCCACCACTACCATGATGGGCACATAGGAATCCATCGGGTTTGCCGCCACAACGAAAGCATGCATACATGTTGCGGGAGCATGGTCGAGGCACGGAGCATGGAGAAAGCAATTTATGCTTCGCACAGCAACCCGGTGACGTTTCGAGTTTAGTAGGCACCGAGATTTGGTCGGTGTACGGTCTCTACCTTCGTTCGTTCGCCGGAACCGTGGTTGGATGTGTTGTTTGTCATGGAATGGTGTGTTATCATATGTTCATAACTGTGGTGTATAAAACGGAAAAATAACTTTCAAAAGTGCGTGCTTTTTTGAGTGACTCCGTTAAAATAGGGTGACCATACTGTTGGGGAATGTTAAAATGAAATACAAATACTTTGCACAACAGTTGACGAGTTCAAAACAGCACTTAAACGTTGTCTCAAACGAAACCTTTTCTTGGGTTTGATCGTGTGCCAAGTGTTTTAGTGTGTTTTTCCCCCCAACATTTGGGAATTCGTCGACAAAATAAAGGAAAGCAGTGCAATAAAAACTCATCCCGTCCTATTCCATAAGGCTGAACCGGGCCGGACTGGTCAGATGCAACGATGGATTATATAAACCTCAACGCCAAACTGCGCCAACTAGCCATGGGAATGACAGGTAATTCCGTCCTACCATTTCGTTCTTCCATAAGGTCGGTCGATATCGGGGAAGAGTTAAGCAGCTTAAATGTCACGTGAAACGTCGATGCCAGGAAGAAGGTCACTTCCGAGTGGATAGGAAGAGAGACAGGAAGTGACCATTACGTGAGGATGGAAATGGCTGGAAGAATTCAACGCATGGCGCAATCCTGCTGTGTAGCTTGTTGTATCGCAAGGAAGGTGGGCACGTTGACGATATGTTTTCAAAAACCCAACCTGGCGAACAAAAATTTGGGTCGGATCCGTTTCCTCAACGAAGTTTTCGTTTTCGTTCCTTAGCTGTGTTTGAGCTCCAACACGGAAAGGAACCCATCACCTTTCACTCCGGTTCCCTGGAAATGGACAAAGCAGATCAGAATCAACTTCATGGTGTTGGGGATCGTTTGGAGGGTCTCAAAAGACCGCTTAATGCCCCCGCGGGGCGTTATCGTGATCGTTGCGGCACCCTTTTCGGACCGGAGGTCCAAATTTAAATGTTTCTCCTTCCCAAAAATGTCTTTGGACGGGAAAGAGACGAAAGAAAACAAGCGATTTTTTTTAAAGATTTTGCAGTATCCACCAGCAAAAAAAGCGTCGATGTCTATGTCTTGAGGTCAGGTGTCTCGCAGTCGGAGTGAAAGTGACGCTTCCTCCACGGGTCGATCCGCCATGCGACGTGTGTTATGTTTGGAATTCTTGGCCACATTGCAAATGCCTTCCACGGGAATCTGGTGAAGCATGTTGGAGTCTGTGGCACGTGTTCGGAGCTGGAAGAAGAAGATAAACTTGTTTTCATACCAGCAGGTATCACAACGTTTTGTCAGAGATGATCGATCCACCACGAAACGGTATCCAAGAGATCGTTGTGACGTGTTGTGCAGTTGTGTCCAATCGGTTGATGACTCCTTCTCGAAGTACAATGCAAACCGTTCCAGGCTGTCTCGAAACTGGATGTGTTTCGATGCAATACAACCGGAGTCTCACTTTTACCTGCAGCTCGACGCTCCCAGTGGGTTAATGTCACACTGTTCGTTGTACATTCGTACTCTCTACCTATCAGTTAGTCAATAAACGGTAGCGACACTAGAAAGGTCTGGAGAGGCTAAGGTACCGTGATTGATTGGGGAAAGTACCACTTCACCGGAGGGGGAAGAAATCGATAGCACATTTCAAATGATTCACCGTGATCCGAACACGAGCCTGACAGACAGGCGTCCGCCTTCACTTTGTAGACGGTTGAAAAACGTGGTGCTTCTCCATGACCACGACCCTCAACTATCGTTTGCTTATATTCTAAGTGGATTGGGTGATTGTTTTGTTAGGACAAAGTGAAACCTCAGAAAAAAGAAGATTGGCGAAGCACTTTCGTACAACACGCAATATAAAATGTGGAGTAACACTTGTTGTGTTCAATGCATTTTATGCACTTCTGATGCGTCATCTGCTTGTAAGCCTTTTATTGAAAGTGCTGCTTGTTTCGTTTTTAATTGTCTAGCATAAAAGAAATGCAGATTTCTTATCCACTCCGGATGGATTTGTTGCGTGAAAGCGCCGAAATAAAAAGCTTGTTATCAGACATAACCTTCAGCCCGGAATGGCCGGGAAGCAAAAGGGTGGTTTATTACAACCACGCAGGATTATAAATTCGTATCCGTTCGACGAGGGGCCGAGAATATTACCCGAAAGCCACAACAAACGGACCTTTCGTTGAAGCCTGTTTCGTCTACACGCCATGTGAAAAAGCACCAAATAAACCGGTAAAACTTTCACCCAAAACCAAATCGAAACCCGAAAGGCAACCCTACGTATTTATTGGGTCTTTGGTTGATGGTTTTTTTTGTCCATGCAGAAGTTAAGCCCTGAATGTTTATGATTTTCTTTTCAGTAATGTTTGAATATTGATAGCATCAAACGTTACGCAACGAGGGCATAATAAGGATTTACATGGATGATTTTTCGACCCGTCTTACCAGTATATATCGATTATTTGGTCATTTAATTACTACAACATATAAAAGGCTGTTAGATTATCGCTTTTCTGATTGTTAGATAATTGAACGATTTTATTTTTTAATGTAATATCTCTTAGAAGAAGTTCATCTCTAGCGACTGGCGGTCGTACGTTAATCTGATTAAATGAACGTTATCTCCCCAACCTACTTTTTGTCGGCCATGTGTTAGGCTCTCTAACAGTGAGTAAAGCTTGACCGCCATCGGAAGTGGCCAATATAATCAATCTTAATGTGATCAAAAAAAGGCTAAAATAAATTTACATTGGCGGGGAATACCTACGAGTTGAATGGAACCACCCGTAATAAAGCTTTATCACGAAACACCAGTCCATTTTTCCATTATCTTCTTGGTCACAGATAAAGATACATGCCAAAATTATTTACAATACACCGACCAATTTTGTCCATCGCTTAATCACTAGGCGGATTGTCTAGCTGCCTTTTTGGCTGCTGATAACAGCCGACATCCCCGTCTTGAGTCATATAGCAAAGCTTGGATTTTATTGATGTAAATTTTGTGTGTTGTGCCAAAAACGGCATTGTTGGAAATGGCACATGTCAGCCATCTGTTATCGTTCAATTATTCACGTTCTTTATTGTCACTTTGTCGACGTTATTGTCGCTTGAGCTGGATGCAATAGATTATTCTGCCCCGCTGTTCCGCCCTCACAAATGAATATTTAATGAAGGTATCACTCTCAATTCTAGGCTGATGTGTGTCGTTACGTTTCTCTTACGCTATCTTTCCTTTTGGCATTTCGCGGCGCAAAGCTTCACTCTTACCACCCCGCAGGGAAATTGATTTTCCAGGTTGACACAGGGGAGTTGAAGTTTCCGGGAACGTCCTGCACCACTCTCGAGAGAAGAGTAACAGAGATGAACAATTTGGCAAGTTGGTTGCTCGGATCTTTGCTGCAACCCGCGTGCATCTGAATGTCAAGGTCATGAACTATGCCTGGAACGTGGCACGAAAAGCATATCACGGTGCATATTGCTCCTTGCTACAACTCCGTAGGTTGCGCAGAATTCGTACGTTTCGTCGGTGTGCCTTATTTGCATAACACACACTATAGTGTTTATGACGTCAAAGCGGAAGTTAATGACGTCAGGGTCGCTGGATGTGTGAGAAATCGATAAAAACGTTCTCAAATGTTTTGGTAACGAAGGTTTCATGATTCATTACAGAAAAGTTGTAACTTAAGGTAAACAAAAACGGAGATTCCCTTCTCCTGTTTACTGAGGTCAGTTAACTCAGCAGAGGACGAGTAAGTTACTCATAGTCCTGCAGTGTATAAAAGCAATTAAGATAACGTGTGATAAGGCATATATGATATGTTGATTGATTTCCTGTAGATAACGCAGATTCTGATATCTATAAAAGCGGTGACAGATGGGCACCTTGGAAGTATACCTTCATTCATTGTTGCTTGAAGAGGACCATTCACTCTACGATGGCGTCTGCTGGTGTGGCAGCAAAGTGTTGTTTCAGTGTACTCCTGTTAGTGTCGTTATATCAAGTGAGCTTTATCAACGCTCAAGAGCTAACGAACGTCACCCTCACAACAGATGGAACGGTGCCGACAACTGCTTCAACATCAGAGACAACTCCGAGTTTGAATGCATCGTTGCCTACTGTAGGTTCAACTCCATCATGGAATGTAACAGAGCCTCCACCGAACTGGACCATTCCTGACTGGAATGCAACATTCATCCCTACGGCTCCAACTCCCGGCTTGAATTGGACTGATCCTCCACAGAACTCGACGTATCCAAATTGGAATGGAACGATTAATCCTACCGGATCAACACCGATTTGGAACTTAACCGAGCCGCCACTGAACTGGACCACTCCAGACTGGAACGCTACGGTATATCCGACGGCTCCAACTCCTGGATTGAACTGGACCGAACCTCCACCGATTTTAACATCAACTCCATCGTGGAACATGACTGAACCTCCACTGAACTGGACTATTCCTGACTGGAATGCAACATTCATTCCAACGGCTCCATCTCCTGGATTAAATTGGACCGATCCTACGCAGAACTCGACGTATCCAAATTGGAATGGAACCACTCCTGTCTGGAATGCTACTGTCCTGCCAACAGCTTGGCCGCCTGGATTGAATTGGACTGATCCTCCGCAGAACTCGACGTATCCAAATTGGAATGGAACGATCAATCCTACCGGATCAACTCCAATTTGGAACTTCACGGAACCTCCCCTGAACTGGACAACTCCTGACTGGAATGCAACATTCATCCCAACGGCTCCATCTCCTGGATTGAATTGGACGACTCCTACGCAGAACTCGACGTATCCTAATTGGAATGGAACAACTCCTGTCTGGAATGCTACTGTCCTTCCAACAGCTTGGCCGCCTGGATTGAATTGGACCGATCCTCCGCAGAACTCGACGTATCCTAATTGGAATGGAACGATCAATCCTACCGGATCAACTCCAACGTGGAACTTCACCGAACCTCCATCGAACTCATCGCACCCAAAAATCCCCTCGGATGCTCACCATGATCGCCGTGTAGTTAACAATCACAAGTACAATGTACATCATCCTCGGCCAAAACGCATCACGACCATTCGGCGTAGATCTTCGACTCCTAGGATTAACCGAGAAGGATCAGCTGATCGGAAAGGCTTCGGACGTCAGCAGGAGTTTGAGGAGCGCATCCCTCGCTGGCATGGCCGCGGCGTATAAAAAGAGTTCGACTCCGAAACAGATAGTGGATCTGGTTCCTGTTTACTCAAGTGCTGTGCATATGATGACTATCGATAACACAAGACAAGCCGTCGGTATCAAATAAAAGTGGTTTGGTGTACAGAAGAAGTAGCAGCGGCAGATAGGAAGCGGAAGTATGCAAAAGTCACGTAAATGTGGGGGCAATCTTTGGTACAATAAACGTTTTCTTTTTCTTCACACTTGCAAAACAATCCGAGTGGACGAAACGTTCAGATAAAAGATGCTTTTAGGTTACGCCTTAGGCAGGGATGACTCTTGGTATTTCCCTCTTAGGGATGATAAATCATCGTCACCCAGTGTAGCGCCAGTTAAGCGCCGGCGCCTCGTCGGTGAGCATTCATACACACAACTATAGAAAGGCTTATAATAAAATGCGCGTTCTGACAGACCGATGTTTTGTTTATGTTCGCCATCCGGACGAAAGGATGGGGGGACGCAGGGGTGCGCGAAGAAGGGTCAGTGAGTGCACAATTGTCACTGTGCTTGCCATAACCACTACCAAGCGGTTACTATAGTACCGATACAGCGTATGGTTGGTGCGAGCTCGAGTGAAATAGATGATGGTAGATGTTGCGCATGTGCTGATAGGGCTTTTCATGCCTGGTTTCTAGCCAGTAAGGGAAGTAAGGGTTAAAGGACCTGATTATCCTTCTCTTCTATTTGTTGTAACACGACCGTACAACAGTGCCTTCGGTTTTAAATCCAATATCTGTTGAAAAATATTATTTTCATTTAGTAGTTCTCTTGTAGGATCAATCAAGTTACTCATTTTTACCTTCATTTTAATGTTACCAACAAAAAAATCATGTTAACAATACCATTATCGTAGTTTATTTTAAATAATTTCTTTTTCAATAGAATCCGTTTCTGATGCATATTGTCAAGTACTAATCATTTTTTTACTGCTTCGCAATTTTTTCGTGACTCTTACCGGGCAAAACGAATTTAAATTTAAAATATTTCGCAAGCAACATTTCTTGCCAACAAGAAACACATTTCAAAACGTGGGTGTCACCGTAACGTATGACAAGTTTAAACTAAAATCGTTATCGAAAAAGCTGGATTTTGCACATGAAAATATGACAATTTTTCGGGAAAATTTAATAATCATTGAAAAATACTGCATGTGAATTATATTTTCTGGGATAAAATACGAACAATTGTAAAAATTTTAACTAACAAGTGAAAGCTCTTAACAATACACTAGCAAAGAACCAAAAAATATAAGTGTTCTTGCTTGTTTTCGCTCCGACGCTCCATTATGCCCCAGTTTCCCCTATGACAATGAACCACACCGCCAAGGTGGCAGAGATAAAAAGGGGGGTTGCAAAACCGCGACTTCACCATCATCGTCATCGGTACGCCGAAGGAAAACTCGCTCGCCTTTTCAGTCTCCGTCGAACGCTAACCGCGCGAACATCGTCGGGTGTACGGTCGCGCCTCTATATTGCTTCTTTTTCGCCCCGTCAACAATGGCCATTCTCTCGTGACGTGCACGATTCTGGCCAGCTTCCAGCGTGTCGTGAGCGCTATGTTTCTTCCGTTCAGAGGCATTTGTTTAGTTAGGTGTTTCGGTTTCGGTAAAGTCGTGCCCGTCGTTTGTGCTTCACTTCTGGCGTAATAGCTTCCCCCTTCCAGCTTGAAATCGTTTGTTTTCGCAGAGTGCGTGAATGTAGAGTATCGTGCGTTGCTGTCATAAATTGTTTCCCAGTTCTAAATTACAGCTTACGAGGCTTAAGGGCAAGCGAATTCGGGTCGATAATTGCGTGAGCTTCCTTTCGCAATCCTTAGCACAGTGGGAGAGGACAAAACACAGAGGTTGCCATTCGCCATTTCGAGTGTCTCGAAGAAGTCCTACAGTGCAAAGAAAAACTGTTGGCCCCAAGAGAAAAACACATAAAACACAACTGCCGGGGACTATTTTGGGCTCCTTTTTCGAAACAGGGAATCACCAAAGCGAGTGCTTCTATTAATCGATAAGTGGGTTAGTGTTCGGTTCGGTGGGTTTTCCACCCAAAGACCGACCTTTCCGACGCCGTCGTCGGTGGTGTCCTGGCCTCTCACGTGGGCCACGGGAAAGCGTGAAAACGGGAAGACTGCATTTTGCGTGCGCGCGTGTGCGTTTCCTGTGCCCTGTGCTCAGTGTTGGTGACAGTGTTGTATGTCAAGGTTTTTAACGGTGTGTTTGTGTTTGCGTCGTGCTTCGTCCTTGCGAACATTGGGGACACTGCTGGTGTGTTCGTTTTTATGAGGTCCCCAAGGATAAAATGCGTTACGAGGGTTGAACTGTTGTTATAGCAGCACCCCAACCCCATTATTTCCACGCTCAGCTGACCCCCTTTCCATCTTTTTGTGCTGTAAATAAAGGCACTATGAATGCTTGATAGAGCGGAAAACCTATTTCCCATATGTTGTGCCGATGGGAAGGATGTTTGTAGGAACTCAATTTCTTTTTCCCTTTGTCATTGAAAGGGTAGCAGGGAACAATAAAACCTTCCCCCACAACAGAAAAAAACAAGGATGCAAAAGGATCCTTGCGCACCACACACTGTATGCGTCTGCATACTTTTATGCAACCTTCCAACACAAACATATTGCAGTGATTGGGTAGCAGTGTTAGTAAACTCCTCGTGAGGTGTTTGATTTAGTGATCGAAGGAAAACCGACAATACCAGGCTGGTGTTCACCGATCCTTCCTTTCTTTATATTTAAAACCTATCTCAAACATCCTCACACAAGCCCACCGTTGACTTCCTGGAAGCGAAGGGGAATGGAACCGGTGGCGTCTTATGAGCCATATGGCTCGTTTGTTTAAGGGGAACTCCAGACAACGAGTCCTGCCCGACGCGACGACGGTTGGCAAGGATGATGTCATCGTTAGTTCCGCCTTGGACTGCCTTTGGTCTGACGGTCAGTTCAGCTCAGTTTTTCAGCCCGTTTGGACGAAACCTGTGTTTTATGTGCTGAGCAAACCTCGGTTTCATTATAATACCGTAGTGTTCTGTGTACATTTAAAGGCAAACAAGCTGTAAACGATTGAAAATGTTTTAATTACGTCTAGGTTGATGTGAAAAAGGTTTAGTTCGATCGTATAGTTGTAGAAAACTTCAACATAAATATCAACAACAGAGCAAAGACATATAGTAAAGTTTACTAGTGGACGGTTAATAACACAAAACAATATGTTCGTCACGGCGGCAGCAGACTGTGAGTCACCGGACGACGATCCGTGCGTCGATGCCGTCCGGGATTTGGCGTACTGTCCGCCGGACAATCCGGTGGCCCCGACGGAGCCGGTTGCGCCCTCGCCCCGAAAACCACCAACCGGCCTTCCGCCGACCAACCGGGCCCCGAAAGCGGCCCCCCGGACGTCGCAACCGCCAACGCCGAAGCCGAGATCAGGTATTCTATCGTTTTGTGAGTGAACAGTTCTACCACTTCTAAGCATCTGTCGAGTTTGCCTCCATCCATATGCTTTGCGTTGACCGGGAATGTCGCGTTGTGTGGGGGATAGAGAAGATGGGTTTTTTAAATGTTAAGCATGGTTTTTTTGAATTTGTAGTTGATCGTTACATTCGAAATTCGAATTGGCATAGTTTTCCAACGTCAAACAAATTTAATTCAATTGTTCATTTCTTTAATTAGAATCATTTGTTTGTACATGATCAAAAGATTATCCTAGTGATGATTCAACGTTTTACCATCCTTAGCAATTATCTTAAATGACTCGCCAGCATTTATTTTCCTATTAAACTAAACGACCGCGCACAGTGGGACTTACCTTTGTCGACGTTTCCCGTGGGGGAAAAATGGCTTAGACGGTCATGAAATAAATTATACCAAGGTGCCGCACCCCAACAGGGAATTCGTTCACGCTTCTGTACTATAAAACAATCGCGTGCCTTCGAAGCTTTTCCACCCGGAGACGGTTAAAAATGAAATGTGAAAAGAATTAGTATCCATATGGATGTGCGTTTGGTCGACACCAATTTCATCCCTTTTGGTTCTGGATTACGTTTATTCTACGAAATGATTTACTTCTGGCGGTTCCATAGTTGAACGCACAAACCATGCCCATTCGCACCTCTTAAGCTTCACTCCATATGGAAGCGTTGATGCTAATCAAAAACATTCGCAGCGAGTTGAAGCAATTTGTACACCGCCCAAGTTCGACAACCTTTCGACCAAACGCGCTGCGTTAACTTTAACTCCCATCGTTTAAGCCGTGAAGAAGCTCCACCCGAAGAAACCACGACGAGACGAAGTTACGAAAAATGGGTTCAAATGAATGGCAAATCATAAAACGTGTCTCGTTTTGGTAATGGGCTAGGCGTTTGAAGTTTCTCAAAGTTTGTGTCCGCCAAACAATGCCCCGCGTTGCGACAAATAAGCCGCATTGGGCAGAAGATGTTTATCGGCCTGAGCATTCAGAATTAGGTGTTAAATGTACGGTCAGATTCTTTCGAGAATACGGGCTAAAGAAGATCTGCTGGAAAAGTGCGAGGATTAAATTTAAATTCGAGATTCGTTAATCGCAATCAAGTCACGCGTGAATCATCGATGCGGGAATCAATGCTTAGCTGGAATATGCTGTATTTCTCGCATTGTTTGATGAACGACTTTGGAGGACATTTTCTCCAACTTCCTTCTGCTTAGCCTGAGTTCCAACACTAAATTCTCACAGCAAAGTGCGAGAAACAAGAATGTTTATTCATAGCTTATGTCAACACAGAATGGGGTCATGTTTATTCTGCCACTTATCGATCGCCAAAAACCCGTCTCGAGTGAGCAAATGGGTACACTATTAGGCTCGTCAGACAATCGGCTAGGCCTTCCGTTCTAGGGCCGTAGACTTCCGTACTACGTACGTACACGAACGATAATGAATATGATGATATAATGGACGGTTATGGATGAGTGTAATAATACCGCTGAGACAGAGCCTCGTTCCATCGGGTCCAAAGAACCACAGCTAAACGAAAAACAACAAGGACTATAGCCCGCTAGTTTGCAAGGATGCCCCACCCTCGGGGGAATAGCATGGACTTGTTGACACTCGACTCCACAAGATCCACAATTTTTCTCTGCTCGGGCATGAAAGAAAACGCGTTGTAGAAAAGCTGACACAAGCTCTGATAGCTGTTGCTGGTTGCACGGAAACCATCCTGTGGCATATGCGCCATATGGTCGTGCACAAATAAAGATTCCGATTTATGTTGTGCACTTTTGCTCGGGATCGATTCGTCGAATTGTGTTTGGCCATGTTCCAGCGGAAGGTAAACTTTTCCGAAAAGCGAATAAAACAAATGTTTCCGAGGAGCTGGCAGGATCAATTTGAACAAATGGAGGTAAAATAAAATGCCAAATTGAATTCATTACGTAAAGTGTTTCCGGTAAGGTAGTAGCAGGATACATCATACGTCTTTTCTTTTCCCGAAGAACATGAAAGAAAGGCGCACTTCAAGTGTAACTTTAAAATTCATTTAGACATCACGTACCAAAACTCCTGCCCGATGCAAAAGTTACTACAGCCAAAGAGCGCACGTTGCACTCGAATGTTGGAAATAAAATAACTCACACCCAACGGGTAAAAAGTGCAAGTTTCATAAAAATGTTACCCATTAGAGGATTTGATCCTCTTTCACCGTCCGCAGTCCTCAATCCCTATAGTAAAAGCTCTCCTGCAGTGAAAAAGGGAGCTTAGGAGGAAGCTGCCAACGTTTGTAACTTCCTGGTCCTGACCGTACGAGGTATACAGCCGCTGAGGAAGTACGTACGTGCCCGGTTCTTCTCGCCCGGGAGACGATACGAAAGCTTTCGTTTTCCATCTCGCGACGATACCAACCTGTATCAACCTTAGAGCCATCTCCATTTCCGTGGAACATCTCATGAATTCGTAAACGTAATCGACCTAAGAACCACTTCCCCAAACCATCCAAGGGTCGTAGCATGATGCCTCTTTTTTATTTTGATGCAGTCATCGCCTCTCGCCAAACCTGGCTAAAGTACGGAATGCTTTTTATGTGTCCCTATACGAGTGTTTTCGTCTTCGTTAACGTGGGCTTTTCTTGGTTTCTGGTGTATTTTCTTGCTTCCAAAACCAAATTTACGACTCCCCCGGATATGTCTCGGACGATATAGTCAGCCGTGCATAGACGGAGGTGTTTCTAAGAACGCTGAATTGTAAAGACGGTGATGTAGTACACCCGAAGAGTACTTGCGACCAGGGTTGTAAATTTGTCTACATGCCCTAAACTAGGAAGGTGGACTTAACCCCAAGTAGCCAAAGTATCATAAGTCTGCTGTACCCCTCTAGACTTGACGCGAGACTCTAGTCCCCAACACGTTTGGACATTAAGTTTTGACAAACGACTCATTGTGTTTACGCCGTACGGTAATGCATCATTTCCGTTGGCGTAACCTTGAAGAATGAGACTACTACCCCACCGTTTTTCGGTTCACCACTTCCACTTGTTGCCGAATCAGTTCTGCTAAAGGTCAGCCATGTTTTTTTTCAACCAAGAAATTCAGTTTGAAGTAAGCCATTCAACACTTTCGATGGCATTTCAAAGGAAGCCATCTTTTACCCTCAGTTTCCTGCCTGTGCTCTAGAACCAGGCGGGGCTACTACCGCTTAAGGTCACGATGCGAATCTTTGCCCGCTGATGCCACACCACAGGGTGACCTTCTGCCTCTATATACTACACGTTGCAGGTTCTTGTTCTGGGCCAGGGCTGATCGTCAACGTCAAGTGACGCAACATAGTTCAAATATGGACCGGTTGACGGTAACCTCGGCCCGGCAGGGGGTTTTCTAGATAATGCTCCGTACAGTGAAGTTACACAGTGTGTCATGTCAATGGTGATAATGGTGACATTTATTGATGTGCACGTTCTAAATTTGTTCCCCCTCAGACATGACACCAAGGCGAATGATCGGTTTTGCCAAAGAGGGGAAAAATTGGCTTATTTTGGGGAAGTACTTAAATTGTCTTTAAACCTTTACGGCGTAGTTGGAAGGTTTTTGGAGGAGTTGGAAAATGTTTATCTGTAGCCTTCTAGCTAGTTTACTGCATGTCTCCAATCGTTTCGTTACAATATCGGTTTTCTGTTCGTGTTCCGTATAGATGTGTATAGCCTTTAGCCTGTTGCAAATCGATCTTCAATGCAAGTCAGTCACCGTCTAACCTATATCCTATATCTCGTTGGTCTCTTTGGCTACGCTTCGTTTTACTTTCAGTTTTACCTACAACAACACAACTAGATAGCGTACAGAAATCATGTGATGACGACATCGACTCCAGCAGCAGCGGCGCCCACAGCCTCGACGGGGTCAGCAGCACCGACGGCGATGGTGGCAGCAGCGGTGTTGGACCCAGCTTCATCCACCGTACCACGAGCACAAGCAACAAGACGATGACGCTGGGCCGGCCAACGTTTTCGCACACCGGCGGCGGCAGTAGCAGCACGCCCCGCAACACCCTAAGACTGATACCAGTGGACTTTTCGCTGTTCAACGTAAGTACAATCCGTAAAAGGGTGGTCTCGATTCGTTTGGGTCTAGTGGAGACCTACAATCTGGGGATGCTTTGTTAGATAACTTCCTCGGGGGAATCTCGCGGCGTTAACGGTAATCACAGATTTCTGGCCTCATGGATCTGATCGTCAGAAGTTTGCTGACAAAGGCTGACGAACCAAGAAACCCGTCACTTCGAGGGAATTGGAAAGGGTCCTCAAGTCGCACATGGCGGTAGCACACTCGTGGCTAATCTAATTATGTTGACGGACACGGGGAACCCTCTACTGACTAATGTCTGCGCGATCCTCTGCATGATCCACCGTGGACTCCGGTCGCCCTTCCCCTCCCACCCCATCCCAATGCTAATGAGAGGCCATTGTAGGAAACGTTACGAACGGACAGCACCCGAGAGAGATAGCTTCGAGCGAGTCGAATGGTTTCAAATTGTGGGGCAATTCTGATGTGGCCAACTTTTGCGCCGTTTGCTAACCCTTCAATTCACGATGACTGAAACATGAGATGAAAATAAATACAGCGAGCGAAAAAAAGAGGTAAACCAAAGACCCCCGAGATCGTGCTGGGCAGGAGGAATTCTCTCAGCATTCAACCCCCGATGCGTTACAGAAATCGTACCCGAATGAAGTGGTGGGTGGTTTGCATAACGCGATTCTGTCGCAAATATTATGTTGCACCGGGCTTTGCTAGCGGGAATGAAACTGGATTACGAAACCAAGGTCGCCGGCCGGAGACCACTTCGGGAACACTTAAGGCAACGGTTTGGCGCCGTTGAAAGTTGATTCGCTTGCAAAGTGAAGGGAGCTCAGAACCGTTCTCTGTTCGTGTGAAAACACGAACTGATCGGAATATAACTTCTTCTTCTTATGTGGCTCAACATCCCCAAGTGGGACAAGGCCTCCCTCCGTAGAGAGTTACTGTGACCGAAAGACGGTAATATCATAGACCGGTGGTCAGCCGTTCGTAATACCGGGGGGTGCCAGACTCGGGATTCGATCCCCCACCTATGGCGTGGTGTTTTCTTGCGCTACCGCTGCGCCATGGGCACCCCCCATCGGAATATAACAATAAACTTAAATTTTGTCTTGCTTGCTTGTTACCATCTGGAAGGAAAATTAATTGAATGAACTGTTTTTAGAATAAAAATAATGCCAGTTCAATTTTATTTGTGTTTCGAAACATAAATTCGTACTGATTATGCATTCCGCACGAGTCACCGTCTTTCTGCTTGGAATGTTATAGTTGCACATGGTTTCTGGTTCAGCCTAAGACACTAAACCTTTTATTGCTCTTTTTGGACTACCGATTTTTCACACGCCACCTTGCGCCATGTTCTGATGGTGTAAAACGTTGGCTGCTTTCCGGACCTGTTTCCGAGTGGTGGTTGACTGCATTTCCGTTTCGCAGGCCATAAGGCACACGTTAAAAGGTGCTAATTGTCGGAGTTGCGGTGGTGATACATGCCGCTTAACAACTGGCAACGATTTCGGAACGCGCGGCTTAAAAAGAATCGTTGGTTTAACCTTTTAGCACCGAACGGTACTCGTCGACTGTTTAAACATAACCGCCCAAAGTGGTTCACAAGAAGCAAAAATGAATAGAGAACGAGCCAAAGCAAAGGCATCATTTCATAAGGTTCCAACAAGGGTCCGTTTGGCATCGGAAGCCTCATGTTCTCGTTTTTTTTTCGTTGTTGACCTCTTGCAACGAACAGGGGAAGGAAAATGCACCCCGAAGCTGGTTAAACTTTCAAAATGCGTCCAACGGTTTGGCGAATAAATTGGGTGCATACTTTCCCACCAAATTGCAGCTTCTGAGTCGCTTTTGGCAACGATGTTTATGCTCCGGCGTGCAACACCGGGAGGAAAAATGGCCAACAGACTCACGAACAAAACTACATCGCAGCGTGGTGTCGCTTGCTGACCTTCACGGTGGGATTTATATTTCACGAACAAACCCGACACCCGGGTTGATTTGCTTTTTGTTTCACAAATTGTGAGAACTCATTGATTTTTAATCCAAGTTTAAACCATTTCACACGAAAATGCGGGATTTATCAAGGACTTGTTTTCAATGATCTTTGGTTGATGTTGGTATTTGTGCCTCAGGATGATGACTTAAATGATGAACCAGTGCACGACGGCGCAGACTCCAGCACATGCGGTGCTCCCAGTGGACAGAGGATGCAGCAGAACGGTGGCCACCGGATATCGTCCGGCTTCGGTGGGGGCGCGGTGGTGGCCGGTGTAGCGGGAGGAAAGCGCAGCAGTACCACCGACGATCGCACCGCCGACAGTACAAATCGTCTGATGATCGTCAACAACGAGAACAATCAGAACAACATCAACACGGTGCTGCGTCGAACAAGTAAGTTGGACTTTGGAGGTTTTGGTAGCAGATAATTAATTATGATATATTTTATAACAATCTTAAAGAAATGTAAAGAAGGAATGAACTTCTCAAACCTATGCGCTTAAACAACGTCCTTAAGACAAAATCTGGTTAAAAGGGTGTCCTTTCTATAAGTGTTATACATTCACATCGCAATCATTTTCTCCATTATCATGTCGTGGTTTGTTTTTCTTATAAAAAGTTAATTTAAAATGACTATCTTTAACGTCACTTATACCTTTTTGAATCTTCTTTCCAACTTAACAAACCTTCAAACGATGGCCCTAATTCTTCAGAAAACATCATCACGCACGACGAGTATCATCGGTTCTGTGATAAAGCTCTCGAAAGTAACTATTGTCCACGTGTTGTGTGTGTGTGTTGTGTGCTATTGCTGTTTGCCGTTTGTTTTATTAGATTTGGTTGGCTTGCTTAACAGTTTATTTTTTATTTCAGTTTTGTGTTTCATAATGCTCAGTATTAAGTAACAAAGATAAAATATAGCTTGTTTTTTTTTTCATCAAAAACGGTCACATTTTCCAACCAACTGCGAATTGAAAATGGTCTGATTCGTTTCATTTGAGAACTAACACTACTGGATCGTTTATTTTTTTAGTCACGTAACAAAGGTTTTGTTTTGGAAATTAGATCATGCATAGATTCTGTGTGCATTTTCCTCCGTTTACGGCATCAGACCACTTTACGATTTTACTCATTTCTTTTATTTTCCGATTCTTCCGAGTTGTGCCATTTGTGTTACCTTTTCCACACAATCCAGTTTTACAGCATAGGCATTTTTTGTTTCGATGTCCCAAAAGTCACGTTCCTCCTGCTCGTTATTCATAGAACTGGTTCCGTTTGATTTTGTCTTAGTCTTTATGTAGTCATCAACCGATGTTGTGTAACGGAAACGTGAACGTGCTCAGGCTCATTTTGTTTCAATTCATTTTATTTTGTTTGGTTTTCATATTCAATTTCACGAGCTAATAATAATGTAAAGAGATAGCTCCTGTTTGTTTTTTTATCAGTTCGATCGCCTTAACTTTCTAATCTTGTCACCATAATTGACGTTTATCAAACTGTTGTGTGGATTTATTCACTTTTTTGTCACTGGTTTTTCTTTTGTGTATAAAATCTCACTCAATTTGCATGTTTTGTTGTTTTATACTACACAGGTTTTCTTTTCTTTTGCATTGCATGCAGTTTAAGTAACTTTTTTTGTTTCTTTTGTTTCCTTTGGCACATTTGGATTTTATTTTCCGCGCACTTTTGCCTTTGAATCGCTTGACAAAATATCTATAAATTTAATGCTCTTCCGATTCCTTCACCCAGCGTACGATCTGGCAACGCAGTGCGAATCGCGACGAGCCTCTCTTCGCCGGCACACCATCATCGGCTGCAACCAAAGCTACAAGCGTGACCCGCTGGCCAGCCACTCGATGCCCCCGTCTCGACCCACCTCCCGAACGGAGCAACATCCTCCGGTGCGGTCCGAAGCCACCCCAGCATCGACGGTACTTCCCTCAACGACGACGACCAACGCACCGGCGAAGGAAAAACCATCCGCCATGGTCACACCGCACACAATCAACGGCGCCCGTCCAGCACCGATCGGAGGTGCAGGCGGCAGTAGTGGTGGTGGTGGTGAGTATGGCGCCGGTACCGGAACCGGTAGCAACCTATCGTCGCTGGAAACCTGGACCAAAAACTCGCTCGACGAGCACCAGTGGAAGGACACGTTCAACCTGAACGACCGGCTGTCGCTGACGCTCGAGGAGATCGTACATATCCGCTCGGTGATGACGAAGGCCGAGCTCGAGGGGCTGCCGGTGGACGTGCACATCAAGGAGGACGTCGAGAAGCGGAAGGTGTGCTTCCTGTGTCTGCGCACCCGCTTCACCCTGTTCGCGCGGGGCATCCTCTGCAAGCTCTGCCAACGGACGGTTTGCAACAAATGCAATACGAAGGTACGGAACGATCGCTTGACGGCGTTTGGAGGGAATCCTTTAGTTTCATCTAATGCGTTCGTTTTTTTGTGTTTTTATTGCAGATGCGAATACCTACCGAACATTTCCGCAATGTTCCCGTGGTGCTTCTGTCACCTTCGCTCATGAACAGCCCCTGCACCTCCAATACACCCTCGCCGAGTCACCATGCGCACGGTACTGGTTCCGGACCGACCAGCATGGTCGACGAATCCTTCCCGCGATCCCTGATGGAGCGATTGCTACGGCCTGAGTTAGACCGGAAGGTAACACCATCTAACGGGGCGCCTTATGCCCATGCTCGCATATCAGTCCCATTTGACTTTTCATCACTTTTGAGTTTCCGCATAACAGTCCCATATATGATTTTTTTGAATAAATGAAAGTCAATTCATAGCTATTGAAATTTTTGTAAAGTAAAATCATTAAAATAAACAACAAACGGTTGTTAATCAAGTGAATTTAATGAAAATATTTCAACATGAGTAGATAGTAACACTTAATCCTTCTTTAAAGTGATAAAGAATCCCAGAAATCCTTCTGATCTTCCCAGACAAGCGGGGAAATCAATCTCAACAGCATTTCTTTACGAGCCGTTTCCAATCCAATAGGGTTCTTCTGGATTTTCAACGATTCTTTCAAGTTGAATCGTAATTTGTTCAACTGGTTTTTTTTAGAAAAAAAGCAAACATTTTTTAACTTCACCGACGTCAACGGGGTTGCTATATTACAGTTTGTAACTGACTTTCTTAACGACAGTCCGCTCGATTTTGTCAATGTACGGTCGCTTCTTGAAACTTTATCGGCACAGCTTTTCCCGCAGCTACAGGGCTCTAGTTTTGGTGGAAGGGAGCGTCGCGGTTTTTTGGAAACAACAGCATTACGTTGCTCCTTTCTGGTTTACCTTTGCAATGCTCGGAAAGATAGCTTCCTTCCGAGTCATTGCTGCCGTCGCTGGACATACTTACAGCATCTAGCGGAGGATGTCCAACATCAAGAGATGATTCCACATACGATGCCCATCGACGGGGCACTACCGGATCTAAAGAATAGCGTGCATCCGGAAAATTGTAGGACTTATCGTCATCAGCATGACCAAAAGGTTGCTTCTCAACACCATTGCAGTGGTTTTAAAAATATTTCCCATAAATTACGCTCAACTTCCGGTTGCTTCTCACATTTTTCATTCGGATTCGGATTATCCGGTTCATATCCGTGGAAATCTTCCTTCTAAATCGTCACTTTCGACGTCACTATAACCACCATAAAGTTTAATCATGTCAAGGGACATATTTAAAATCAATTAGTAGCTATTGAAAGTGCAACCATCCGTATTGAAAAAAACAACCCGAACGTAAATGTTTTGACGTGCAATGTTAGCAAAGCCTACTGTGGGACTGATATGCGAGTAATTTTGCATTTTCTTTCGATAGTATCCCATATTGTTTTATGGCCATTTTATTATTAAAAATTGTATTTTATAAAAATGTCACTCTCCACGAAATGTTTATGTTACAATACAAAAGTTGTGATCCACAAATCATAGATTTTATATCAGTAATAACAGCAAAACATTATCATAAGTAAAAATGTTCAATCGCTGTTTTCTCAATCTGGTGATTTTGCAAATTGGACTAATATGCGAGTATGGGCAGCAGGTCGAAGCCAAGATTCTAATGGATTTAATTCTTCCACAGACTCGAAACACGGTCGGAAGCGCTCCATCGTCACCAAAGAACCAACGCTCGGCCTCGAGCACCCCCGGTACCAGCCTGCACGGCACCGAGACCCTCTCGCTGTCACTGTCCCACCACGTGGCCAGCGCGAATGCCGCCAAAGATCCCGTGCCGGTGGCGAACGGCGGTGCCGTCGTAGCGTCCTCCGTCTCGGCAGCGCAACGGTGCTCCCTCATGTCCCGCAGCATGGAGGGCCCGAACAGTCTTCCGCCGCAGAGTCCAGCCCGACCGCACTCGAACTGCAGCACGCTGGACAGAAAGTAGGTCCGAATCTCGCCTCGCAACGGAACTCGCCTAATTTCCTCCTTTCGATCCCTTTTCAGAAATCGCTTCGCCAAAGCATTCACACTGACGACGGCCGGCGGACAGGGCGGAGGTGCGCTGGACCCGCAGAAGGAGCGGCTCACCGGTGAGCTGATGGCCGTCTGCAACGATTGTCGCAGCCTGGTGCTGGAAATCATACGTTCCTCGCGACAAACCCGAACAACGGCCCGCAACCAGGTGCTGCGCCATCTGACACTCGACATCTCACCGGTGTACAAGTAAAAGCACAAGGCGCCCCCGCAATCCTGCGACAGAGAGATCCGAGATCTAGCAATTGGCTCCAAGCTCTAAGAACACCCCCCCCACCACACACACATGGACGGATAGAGAAATAGATGGATACCCCATACAATTCTTCCAACAATCCATTGGGCGCGACCATGTTTCGCCCGTCTCTATTTGTGTGCAATTTTTACATATTTTTTTTTATCGTCCTTCCAAAGGACATTCGAATCAACAAGGAATCCGCTAGAGGGAAAGCATCCGTTTTTGGTATCCTCGAACAAACAAACTCCCCAAGGCAATATCGCATACGTTTACGACGCTGTATTTATTATACTTATTTATTGAAAAGAAGAAAAAACTAACGAAACGGAAAACCCGACGAGTGCGCGGGGCAGCGGAACAGAACATCCCTCTCAATATGAGCATGCGGAAATCTTTTCCTGCGGAGTGTGACGCTGGAACACACGGTACGGAGGGAGGGATTGTTCTGGGTTCCTAAAAAGACTGGCATACCTCCATGGCATTGTATAGGGTTTGTAAACTTTCTCTTTATATATTTTGCTTTCTACGATGCCTTCCTGGTCGGTTAATTTTTTTTATTTTGAGCGAAAACTGAGGTTTTACACACACAAGAAATGCAATGCCATTTGCAATGAAACAAGCGGGGCATAATCGTGTGATTGAGTTCTGCTTGCCTTCTTAGGAGCCTTAACGTTGCTTTAGGGAGAGGGAGGACAGAGGAAAGAGGGAACGGAGGTTACGTGGTACAATTTTGTTCAAATGTCATGGAATAAAGGAGAGTTTTTCTTTGTATTATAGCATTTCTCAAAAGAATTTAAGTTTTTAATTTTTTTTAGTTTTCTTTTAATACAAACTTTCGAATTTGATTGTGCAAAAGGAAAACTCAGCTCTACAAGAACGTTGTGTTTCAGGGACATTCTTCCGTTTGAAACAACACCATTGTTAAATTTCTCACAAAAAAATATTAAAAATGCTTGGATAGAAAATCGGAATCGGGCTTTCGCTCCACTTTCTTACGGTGCTATGTTGAACGCATAGAATTTAAAGAAAGTTAACTTCAACTTGTTCGAAAAAGAAAGGCTGTTGCTTTCATTCTTTGCCAGCTTCGGTTTGAGTCATCATCATCATCACCATCATCATCATTGGGAATTAGGCACTTAGATAGGATTCGATACATGCAAACCCAAAGTTGAGAATATTTGAGAGAGCAATTTGCAGAAACCAACTGTTGGCAATGAAGCAGAAAGCAGTTCAGTCTCCATAAACCATTAATTCGAAGTTTATTAGTTGAATCAAAGCGCGGTGATGATATAAAAAAAGGATAAATAAATTATAAAAATGTATATTCAAAAGGCACATCCCAGGAAAATGGCTTCCCTCGTTTCGGATACGTTCGTTCACAAAACAACAGCACAGAAAATTACATTCAGCAGCCGCCGAACTGAATAGTTAGAGTGTTGGAGCTTTACCATAACCGCTATTTAAACATTGAATTACTCAAACCCTATAACACAAACCCACAAAAAAAAAAAGAAAACGTTGATGTTCTTAGCTGTGTTGGCTTAACGTGTTGCATGTTTAAATCTCTATTTGCGATAGAAAAACAAAAAAAAATTAAACCGTTAAATAACACTTTCCCATACCGTAATCACGTGGCAAAAAGATGGGGGAAAAGGATGGTTTAGACTCCTCATATCCACAGGACCTAGGATAGACAAGTATATCAACAACCAACATCTTAGAAAGGCTGTCAATAGAAATACTGTGAACATATACAAATCTTCCATCTTGATTAGAAGCGGAAATAGCATGAGGTGAAATAAGACAACAACCATCTTTTAACAAATATTTAGCGAACCACCTCCCGAATAGGGGAGACGTTTTGAGGAATTCTAGCCTGCAATATACTCACGAATGAAGAACCGGTAGAAGTTCGTTTTTGTACCAAGCTAACTACAGGGTTTGGGACGTCTTTAGAGAGCAAAACTGAGTTCGAATTTGTTTCGAACGAAAAAGTATTATCAAAGCATTGCGAGCAGAAGGGAGAGAGAGAGAGGCGCGTAGATAATGTGGGACGTTTAACGGGAAGTACAACCGACGACTGTCGATGCGTTGGATTCGTTTATGAATACATCTGTGTACAGAATAAGTGCATTAGCGAAAAGGATTACTATCATTAGAGAAACTATTAACTATTATTATTGCTAGCATTAACAAAGAAAAACCAAGTAAGTAGCCGAGTGTAGACGGAAATAAAATTGGAAAATATTTAAAAACTTAATTCTTTCAAAAACAGTTCATTCCATTACCTGTGTTAAAAGGTGAGTTAAGTGTTTGTTTTGTTTTAAATATACGCTCTGTTCATTTATTATAACAAGATGCAATGTAAATGGGCAGACACAAACGAAAACAATATCTCATGGTTGTGTTTAGCTAGCAGAAAATACCGGTAGAATAGTGGTTGAATGCAGGGGTAGGTTACCTATCCGGACGCTTCACTCTTTTCTTTGTAAGATATCACACCTTTTTCTATCAAGTCCGGGATCTCAACCGCTAGCCACGGTGCCAACTGGAAGGAAAAGCATGTTCAAATGATTTAACATCGCACATTGTGCCTTTTTTTAGCTCTTACCCCCAATGCCATCGCGTGTGCAATACCAAACTTGGGCACATTTCTCGCCCACAGTGGTTTGAAGTGATCGGTCAGACAAATCTTTCCCCCTCGGTACATCTTCGCCGTCTTTCCGTCGAGCTCCGGCAGGGCTATTTCCGGTGCGGTCGCTGGGTAAGTGATGGGAATCTGGGGAGAATAGAAAAACAACTCAATCATAATGCTACGGGATGGGCCGAAAAACGATTTCACTTACGTCGAACTCCACGTCGAACTCGTACTTGTGCAGATTGAGCATGTACCAGCATTTGCCGAACCATTTCGTACCCTCCTTGTTCGACTCTAACCGGAACCAGTCCATATCGGCAGCTTTGTTATTTTGCACATACTGAAAAGAAAACGTGAGCAATCGCAGTCAGTATTTGGTCTTCGTTTTCGCACTTTCTAATTCGTACTTTTATCAGCGCCTGGTATTCCTCCTTCAATCGTTGCACCCAAAGGTCCTTTTCTCTCGGGCCAGCCCTCGTCTTGAGCAGTGGAATGCTGCTCAGCGCTTTGCGGGTTCCGTCGTCGACCATCGTGAACGTTAGGATACGCTGCTATGTTAAGGACCACTGCTTTTACACAATTCCACACGAAATATGGTGAAGAATCGAACGAAAAGCTAGTCGTACAATTTTTGCCTTTCGCTTCTGTTGACAACTGTGAACGACGTGTCAAAACAATTGTTGTGATTATTGTTTTGAAACATCTCGGCGCCATGACACTGTCAAATCGCAAGTTGGAAAGTTTAAATCGGCGGTTCAAGAATGCTGAATATATTATATAATACGGTAATTTATAATTTTATTAAACACAACAGAATAATATCTTACTTGGAATCAACTATTGAAAAGAAATATAAATTTTTAACCAAGGTTTATGAAACTTCTTGTTTTGGTAAATTTGCAAATGTTTTTGTCTTGCAGACAAGTTGCGCTGTCAGTTTCGGTGCGTCTAGTGATGGGATTCCAGGTATGTGATTCACCAGATCTGAATCTCCCAACTTGTGACGAAAAAAACCATACGCGTGAGGGGAAAACATACATTTCCGGTAAAAGATTCACCGTTGTTAGATTATAATAAAAATCCACTTACGCTACAAAACAAAAAGTAAGTTAAGGAGGTTTTTTCATCCGTACTAAACTGAAAGATTTACAACCGTGATGCACTGTTGGTAAAATTATTTACTTGAGGATAGTTAAGTAAAACTAAGTTGTTCATTGGAAATTTCAACGTGTTAAAAACAAAATTATAATTGAAATGGTATCCGAAATCTCAGGTAACTGACGTGCTACTAAATTATCATATCTAAATCGAGTCGCATCGTATTTATTTCGAATTGTTTCGTGTCCGAAGTGAGTGACAATTGTATTAACTTAAGTTTGAATAAAATCGAATCAATGCTGATTTGGGTCCCTCAGTCCGGGATCCAATCCACTAGAATCCGTCAACGGATCGGGTCTTTGAATAACCAGAATCCCGATGCTGCCAACACTAGTCGTGAAGACGTGATCCAGAAGGACCGAGTTTTGGTCGCGTGCGAGGTTCTAGCGGAATCAACACACAATTTGTGAACCGAACGTCGCGGAGGGAAAAAGGTTTTACTCGCCGATCTTCCGGGAAGACCGCGAGGGCGTAAACAAGCACAAAGTCGAGGCTGCGACCGTCCGTTTGCAGCAGAAGTAACCGAGTTCTTCTGGTAGGGACGGAACGGTACGGGAAGCAAAATAACGCAGTGTGGTCACGGGTCAGACTCGCAGACGGCCAGCACCATCGGAGTGGTGGCCAAAAACCGTACCCCGACCGTGGTGGGTTATCGGCCAAAAACCCCTGACCGACCGTCGTATCTCGCGTTGGCCTCGTCTCGTCGGGCGGCCATTCGCATCTCGCATCCGATTGTCGGAGATTTTGTGTGTCGTTCGTCGTGCGGCGAGAAATTATTTACGGAAATATAAACCTCCCCCGCGCTCGTCCACCCCGCAACACTATCGTCGACGTCGGTCGTTCTTCAAAACCGTCCCGAGTGCGGTATCAATTGGACGGTAACAGAAGCGGAATCGTCATCGTCGTCGTCGGTAGTCGGTGCGGTCGATGCTGTGCACTTTTGCATCATCCTGAAGAGATTGTGGTAGCCTGTGCACGCCGTCGCGAAAAGCAAACATATCTCCCGCGTCCATCCCCGCATGTGTCCTCCGTTCGCGGCTCTTCTTTCCTCGAGAGTAGTTGACAGATATCTTCATCGCCCGAGAACGGAAGGACACAAACGGGGGCACGGAGCGTTTATTTTACCTTTTTACGGTTCGCGAACACACCGTCGGTTGGTGCGGAAGGCCTCGAGTGACGGAGGCGAAGGCACGATAAATTAGAAGGCTAGCACTAGGAGGTAGTGGTAGTAGTAGTAGTAGTTATAGTAGTAGGCCGGGTTTCTAAGTGTGTCTCAAAACGCGTGTTTTTCTCAAAACGGAATAGGCACTGGTCCCCCCTCCCCAACCCCTTGCGTCTACGAGCCTGTTGTGGAGGTCGGTCGATTTTCTGCGGCGCGTGTGAGTACGTGCGGTTGTGTGTGTCGCTCTGTCACTCGAGAGGCAACAAATCGGGGTGGTGGGGAAGAAGTGTCCGCCTCGACAAACCGAATCCGGCGTGGCCAACTTCTCCATCGAGCCCGTGTCTTAAACCGTGTGTGGGTTTTTTTTGAGGTTCCCGTGAAATTGGTGCGTGCGTGCGCGATGTCGTTTGTGCAATTGTTGTTATTCTCACTTTCGCTTCGATTCTCATTCCATTTGTGGTCCTCGTTTTTTGGTGTTTTCTACCCCCCTAGCGATCCTCGCCATAGTTCGATTTCGTGTTTTTAGGAAAAGAAAAGGTCAGCACCATCACCATCTGCTCGCCGGAAAAGGCCGCAAACATTGCGAGGAGGTGTCCGGGAGTTGTCACTGCAGTGGAGCACGCGGTGTTCAACGAAATATGAAATTCCCGCTGTCCCGGTGCGGAACGCCGACAGCGACTCGATTATCGGAAGCGGCAGCGGTGCATCATCGACCGACCGTCTGCTTCTTCCTCTGCTCCTACCGGATGCAGCAGCAGTGGCGAACCTCGTCGTCTTCAAAGTCGCGAAGGCTCAGCTGCAGCAGCAGCAGCACGGGATCGCTGCAGGAGAGCGAAGCAACAGCTTCAACCTAGAGAAGGGAAGAAGGCGAAGAGTGAAGTGAAGAAAGTGCAGTGTCGTGGTGTGGAGTGCAAGAAGAAGCAAAAACCCAAAGGAGCCGTGGTATCCTTGGCAAAGTAGGCCTCGGCCTAGCAGCAGCTGCTGCTTTTTCTATCTCTCTCTCTCCGTCTCGCGGTTCGTGGTGACACACAGTGAAAAGTGCGCGAAGAAGAAGTAGTCGTCGACGATCGTCTAAGAAGCGGTCGTCGTGAAACATCATCTCGTGCTTGAAGAGGGCAAAACAAGGGGCGCGTTATATATATTTTTTGAGGCTAGAAGAGTAGCGAGTAGCGTGGAAACGCACGTGTTTTGTGGCGCGCGCGCGCGTGTGTGAGGAAAATTATCGTGCAGTGCAAAACAGCGAAAGGTGTGCAACCTGGCTTCGACAGCATCACAACAGCGAACCCACAGACGACACTATGATCACAGTAGGCGGAAACTGCTACAGCGGAAGCGCAAGCAGTAACAATGGAAGAAGCGTCAGCAAAAGGCACCAGTGGACGGCAAGGATGTTCAGCTTGTTGATTTTGCTGCAGTTGGAGGTGCAGGTGCTGTCACATTCGGTGACGGCGCAGGATGGGATCTACAGTGATGCCTCCGTCACGTCGGAAGCGGCTGGCAGCAGTTCTTCGTCGTCATCATCTTCGACGTCGACGTCGTCCTCCTCTACGTCAGGTGGCGCTTCCTCCTCCATAATGGACGGCATCATCCTCGACGAGGAAGGTGTGCTGCTGATGTCCGCACCCGGCACCCAACAGACACTCAGCGAGGAGGCGGCAGCCTACCTCCACTTTGACCCACCCGAGATCCTCAACTTTGCCGCGCGATCGATCGGCGATCCGCACAACCGGCTGGTGGTGCTCTACAATCGGCACAAAAACCGGAGCGTCTACCTCGACTCGATCTCCGGCAGCACGGCCGAGTTCTCCAGCTCGTACTTCAAGGAGAAGGTGATCCCGCCCGGCGGCAACACCAGCTTCAACGTGGTGTTCCTACCGCGCCGGCTCGGCCGGGCCGAGGGATCGCTCCTGGTGCACACCTCCTTCGGCATGCTCCGGTATCTGGTGCAGGGCGAGGGCATCGAGTGCCCGTACCGGTTGCGGCCCCTCGTCGGTCTGCAGGCCCCGCTCAACGCGACCCTCTCGCCTGAGATCACGCTGTACAATCCGCACGACACGCCGCTCCAGATACTGGAGATCTACAGCAGTGGGGGTAATTTCTTGCTGGAGCTACCGAGCGGTGCGCAGGAGGGCCCGCAGGCGCTCTGGGAGATCCCTCCGCACAGTACGCGCACGGTGATCCGGGTGCGGTTTCTCGCCCGAACACCCGGCAGCCACGTGGCGTACGTGCGGATCAAGGTGTCGGGCGGGAGTGCGGAACCGACGCTCGTCGACAAGATGCTGGTCGTACCGATCGAGGTGGAGATATTCAAAGAAACGGGCCTGTACTCGAGGATACCGTTCCTGGAGTTGGGCGTTACGTCGGCCGAGGAGGAGGTTGCCATGGCAACGGCGGCAGTGGCAGTGCCGGTAAGCTCGAGCGAGTCAGGGCTGAGCGTACGCAGCGGCCAGAACGTGACCCGGTTGAGCCTGGACCTGATCAACTCGGGCAGCGAGCCGGTGAAGGTGAAAAGCTGGGGCATTCAGGCGGACGACACCGAGGCGATGCTCTGCATGCACGTGCTAGTGTCGGACGAGCGGACACTGCACGTCGAGTTCGACTGGTCGAAGCTGGCGCACGACAAACGGTACATCAGCGGGCGGATCCTGCTCAACCTCGAGCGAATACAGACGACGACGGTGGAGGACGACCAGCAGGAGCACGAGCTGGACGACAAAGGGGGTGGAGCGCTACAAGAGGATGCACACGCCGTGGAGGAAGGGGTGGAGGGGGGCACGGTTGTGGCCAGCATTTACTCGATACCGTTCGCCGGCGAGGTGCTCAAGGGAAGCATCCAGTACGACGAGGAAGCGCTACGGTTTCTGCTGCCCAACTACAAGGAGGCTATCGGAGGTGAGGAGGAAGAGGAGGAGGAGGAAGGAGAGGAAGGGACGCACGGCCCGCTAAGGCCGCTGGTCATCCGGAACCACTTCAACGTGCCATTGTCGATCACGAACGTCAGTGTACCTGAGAACTGCTCGCGTTACTTCACGCTGGAGGACTTCCGGCCGGTGGTTTTGAAGCCGGACGAGGAGTGGACGCTCCTCCGGATCGGGCTCAAGAAGCGGACCACCCCCAGCACCATCACCACCCACATCCGGCTGGCGACAAACATCAGCGACTACCAACTGCCGGTGCTCGGCTATAGCGGGAAGCTGCAACGACGCCTTTCGTCGACGGTTCGCGACGCCTCGCTCCTAACGGTGATCTCGGAAACGGTGGACGAGCTGGACTTCGGTATCCTACCGATCGCCACACTTGGGGAGGCGCTTGTCGCCTTCATCAACCCACATCCCGTCCCCATTCCGATCATCCACTGGAAGGGTGCGATCACGTCAGAGGCGTCCGTCGGCGCTCCCACGATCACGGTCATCTTGCGCGGCTGTGGACCCCGTCACCTCGAGGGGCTCGTCTTCTGCACCACGGTGCCGCCGGGCGAGTGGATCGTCTACCAGATCAGCGTGCAGAGTGGCACGATCGATCGCTACCAGGGCCGGTTCACGGTGAAGACCGACTACGAGGAGATCGTGACGCCGCTTCACTTCACCACGGCCGTCGGTGAACTGCACCTCGTGCGGGAACGGTTACGCTTCGCCGACTGTTTTCCGGTAAGTAGTCTTCTAGGCGCTCGATGAGTCAGATGGATTCACCCAAGCAGAGCGCGGTCAAAGCTCTAGAGTTCATAAATCCTTACCATTGCTTCCAAAGAGCATGCCAGCGCACTTCCTCCCTAACCGTGTTGTTGAACACGCGTTTTCTAATCTCTGAGTCATTTTCAGTTGTACTTCCTTGGGTAGTTGATTCCGTTTATTTGTAGTACAACAGTTGTTTTTACGGACAATTTATTAGAATTACTATCGGTAATGTCAACATGTTGGATTAAAAAAAACCCGTCTTGGATTTATCAAAATTGTAACGCACTACATCGGCCTCGAACGAAGTGTGTACATGGGGTTATCCCACAGTTAGTCAACCGATTAAAACGTAAACTTTTTTTTTGAGAACACGCTTGAATCATAGCCTTGAACTGCGTCTCGCTATGATGCATGAGTAGGCAATACCGATGGCGTGAGTTCTATAAACGAATTTCTTCAAAAGTCTTTATGGCGAACGAATTTCTATAAAAGTCTTTATAACGAACGAATTTCTTCAAAACCACCGCCTTATCCGATGGATCGTTTAAAAGATGTAATTGATAGCCGTTCAACAGATGGTTAAATTCCTCCGATGATCTTCGGCCATCATTGACTGTGGGCCGATGTCCAAAATACTGTATCGTACCCTTTATGCTGTTTTCTGATAAAGTTAGCCACTTCCGGAAGGCAGAGTGTGAAAGAAAGAAAGAAAGAACAGCGACTTTCACGTTTCGTTCATTATAGCCTTGCATGAAAATTCACGATCTCCAACACATTTGATAAATATTATAACTTGCTTAAAGAGTGAGGTTAATTTCCTAGGTCTTACCATACGTTATCATCTAGCTTCAAATAATTTACAACATCCATGATGATCGTGATTTCGAGATTTTCCGAAAATATGTTGCACCCGAGCTTCGAGTCTTTATTTTTGTGTGTGTGGCCTCGATCAACGCTTCCGTATAACAATGTCCTTACCAGGCCTCCAAATGAAATTTTAGCCTTCCTCCATAAGTGATAGAATACTTAAAAATTCATATTAGATGAGTTCGTTTCATGATAGTTTTCTTCATTCAACTGAGCATTCAACTGAGGACTGAGAATCGGATAAAGTATAATTTATAGCGAGTTTCGTAGAACGTACGACCTAAGATGTGAGAGAATTCCTCAAATTAACCAATCTTCTTAACACTTCTTTGTGTCTCTATGCTTGTAACTTTAAAGATGTACAATGTGGTTACAATATTGCACAACATATGCGATAAATGACGTTGGTACGTGTCTAAACCTCAATTCCACGAAAGCATCGTACATCTCCTCCTACACTCTCATATTTCCCCCCGCAGAGGGTTTGTCCGGAACACAGTCTTCCGATGTCGTTCTGTTGCAGTGAAAGTTAAAAGCTGTCCACGAGAAACGGTATTGATCACGCGAGGCAAGAAGGCAAAGAAGCAATAATTCGCTGGTGACCCCCTCTTGGTAAGATCTCCATTAATGGAGTTGGATTTCGAGTGATCGTGCGGATCGCACGATGCAAGAGTGCCGCCAAGAAGATTTCAAACCGGTAGAAAATTCACAAACTGGAAGAGAGGAATGGCGTTCCGGAGGCGTCGTCATGTTTGGCGACAGGCCAACCCGAAAAGGGTGCGAATCGTCGAATCGAAGTTCGCTGTTTTAAAACTTCGATATCGCTTCCTCCTTTTTTTCGTGCCAAAAACATGTTTTATTTCGGGCCACACCGATACGATCTCGGTTAGTCACCGGTCAAACGCGGTTTTAAGGAATTTTCCCAGTCCAGAAAGATCCGTTACCTTTTTGATGAAATTATTTTAATATAAACCGTTGAGGTGCGGACCGTTTCGAAACGGTTGGGAATCGGAAGTCTAGTGTGTAAATATTATTGTTTGCTCAAAACAAACTTATCACAACTAAAGTAAGCATTATAGTACTGATAACTACTGATAAGCGGGAGGAGGGAAGGTACAAACACTAAACCACACACTATTTCCGGATGTTTTACCATTTTTCTTCTGGTTCGGTTTGTTTCGACGTTTTGCGGTTTGTGTTCAAAACATCAACACTTTGTGTAACCACAATGCTCACATCAGTGTGTTTGATAAACAAATGGTCCGTAAGAAATAGTAGTTTTTTCTTCCCCCCATTAAATGCACTTTTCAAGTGAATAATTACCAATTCGTCATATGAAATTTCCTTTCTTTCGTGCCACTTCATGGTGGTGTTTTGTTTTAGTTGAATCAGCTAAATGTAGAACAATTTTTTCTTTTGAATCTGATCCCAAACAGAGAGATTCTTGTTTTTAATGCGCTCGCGTTTCATCCTCATTAACATCTCGAACAAGATTGGCGTTTGATTCGAGTGTGTTCGATGCGGCGCAATTATCGAACCGAGAACACGATCGTCAACATCGCTCGGTAATCGGTTTAGGCGGTTCGACGAAGAACTGAAATAAAAAAGGTATTAGAAAACGGTAATCATTCTCAGCACGATGCTGCTCGATGAAGTGGTTTTAATGGTCACAAGCTGTACAAAAAAAAACAAGAAAAAGGAAATGGTTCATAAACCTATCGTTTTGGAGCCACCAAGTTGTTATCAAAACCCCCCCTCAAACTCTCCGTGTAAAACTACTGCCCACCGATCGCCAACCGTTTCGCGAGCTTTTGGTTTTTGTTCCGCATCATTAATATTTATGTTGATTGGTTAAAAGTTGTCCAAAAACTTTTTGCGGAACTGACGGAACCATTTTCGTCGGTCCTCCTCGCCGTCGCCGGTGGAAAACTTGTCCCTGGCCGTAGGAGAGCTGGCCGAGAGACGCACCGAAATGGAAATTATTATTTTTATCGCCGCCAAATGATCTCTCTTCCTGCAGCCGAGAGACGCAGCCGATGCATGCAAATTAGTTGCCGGTTTTGTTAGTAGACCGGGCCTATTTATCCTTCGGTCCCACTGGGGTCAAGAGAAGGGAGGAGCGGTGAGAAAGGAGATGGATTTGTGATCGATATGGGGACGTACTTCTGGTCTGTTTCAGTTTAAGCTACCAATTTTTGCGCTCCCAGCGAAGCTTCAACTGCCGATCGATGAAAATATCTTTTTAGGAAATAAAAATATTCAATTTTTCTGACGCTCCTTTCACACTTCCCTCTTTGGAGAGACACCTCTGGGGGAGGGAATTGAAGAATTGTTTGTTTGTATTTTTGTTTTTGTTTTCCGCTTTGCCGGCTGCATTCTCTGGACAACACGTTTGAGGACAACACTTTTAAACGCGCAATATTCCACGCAATGATAGCGAGAAGGTCGCGCGACTCACGTGAGCGATAGGCGCGCCTTCCTACCGATTTTCGTTCGAAGAACACAAACACAACACAGGGGGAAAAAAAAGAAAGAACACTCCACTCGCAACTCAAGTGATGATTCGCATTCGAGTAGATTAAAATTTGAACGGGGTGATAATTTGCGTCGTTTTTCGAGTTGGCCAATGAAGACATCTGAAATGCCATGTCCATCGAATGGAGTGTGTGCTTTTGTGTGTGGCACTGTTTGATGTTGGATATATGTAAGGCACTTTGGATGGTACATGCACCTGTTTCGAGTGAGGCAGAAGACCCTTGAGTCTACCCTTGAGTAACAGATGTTGATACCTTCTTCAGTACGAGTGTGGATTATCTTCCGTGGATCCGACTCTAGGAGGGAGTCGTTGTTCTATTCCTTATGTACTGTGACACTCTTAGCAATTGAGAGTCCTTACATTCGGGATCAGGTATTATCAAAATATTTGTTTTCTTTGTCGTGCCTTAAATTATATTTATTTTAAAAAATTGGAGTCTTATAGAATCTATCGACATCTAGCCTTCTGCCTAATGCTTGTTTTAGCCTTATGTACAATTTTAGTTCAAACCTGACTTATAACGTGGACATCCAAAAGTAGTAATAAATACAGCCTTTTTCAATGGATAGAGTAAGCAACAACGCGTTGATCCACTCTGTACACTCCCGTCACCAATCTTGAAACATGAATATGCCATCTTTAAATCCCATGAGATCTGTGGACTTCGTTACCTATTCTATGAACTCGGATAGACGATCCTTAAATTTCATCAGCGGCTTGTCAGATTAGAGGCCGGTTTGTTGATTGCATCTTAAAAAAAGTCTTAAGGATCGTCTACTGTCTGGTTCTAGCAGTCGTGGACATCGGTAATGTTTCTCGTTGGTTGTGTACAGTGTTAGCGCCAGCGGGATCCAGCATTGACCAAGACATCTAGTGCCAATCTTGAAAATCCATACCCATATCCAGTCATAGCCCAAAACCCAAAACCCATATCGTAAATCCCCAAACCCAACCAAAATTCCAAAATTCCGTCAGAAAAACCCAGCCTCACGCAACCTCGTGGTGTTTGCGTGGAGCCTGTCAAACTGACACTCGATCCCGGAAGTGATCTGACAAACGGAAGGACATATGGCTAAGTCGGTCCCATAGGACGAGCTTCTTTATAGGAATTTCGAACAGAGTCGGTACGCCTCTAATTACGTGTAAGGGAACCTAGGTTTCGACTTATCGTAGGAGGATATAACCCAGATTCGCATGATAGAAGAAGAAGAAGGATCGTCTATCCGAGTTCATAGAATCGATAGTGAAGTTCACAAGGATGATACCGGAGTGTACAGATGCGATCAACGTGTTATGGCTTGCTCTATCCATAGAAAAAGGCTATAATGTCTGTAGTTAGAATGGAAAGTTATGTTGAAAAAGATTGAACTTCAGAAAGATTGAAAGTAATTCTGTACGATCCTCAAAGAATCTTTTTGTTTTGTTGTTAAGTCTTGTGTATTTAACAAAGGTTTATGTAGGTATCGGAGTCATATTGTGTCCTCTAGTTATTTTACAGATTGCTAAAAGAATAAAGTTTGGTAAAAAATTAACCTTATTATAATGCCAATTCTTTACCATAAGGCTGTTTATGGATGATCTCTCGTAGCGTATCGGATGCGCATATCCAAAATCTCCGATCGGAAGTTCTTGTCGCCTATCGATGGGCAGTAATCTTTAAGGAATCAAACGCATTTCACACGATTGATCTACGGCTGTTCCTGTTTGTTACCTTTCAGTTCGATTGATGCTAACAAGACGTGAGTAATCGGGCAACCTTCGGACAACAAGAACACCCATTCCGGCCGTGTGTTTGACAGAGCCTCGTACATGTTGTATCGAACTCCTCGTTCACGTTTCGCTTCCGAGGCGCACGCGATAAGAATACGGGGACCGACCGCGTTATGGGTTGAATGTCGCGTACCGCCAATCGGTCGGGGGTCTGCTGGATGTCATAAAACGGAACCTTCCCAGGGTTTGGGGGCTGTTGGCCGCCCCCCAGGTTCAGGGGCAATCGTAACCGGGGCTGCACTTTATTCTACGTACGGGACCAGATATGAAGGCCGCATGGGTACGTTATCGTGCGCGTGTGTGGGTGTGTGTGTGTTTGTGCAGGCCCGATAAGTGTACGTTATCGGTTTGCACATTTGGGGCTTCTTTTTTGTCGCTGCTGTGGGTTTTTTGGTTCTTCTAATCTCGTCTGACAGACTCCCCAACAGCTGTTTGAGATATGCTTTTGTAAAACCTGCTCCAATTTAGGCATGATCGTGGGTTCTGTGGTTTTTTGAGGGACGGATCATTTTGTGGAACAACTACTCTTCACAACAGTCAAAAATGTTGGACCCAAGCGACGAAGCGAGTTCCTGTGAGCTCGAAAGAAGAAGGCACGACTTGTTTGATTTGTCGATTATCAGCTCACCAATCGAATGCAAACCGCAGACCCTGGACCCTGGAGGCAACAACTTAAGTGGGTGAGTGGCGAAGTGCGAAGAAAGCTCTCGTTGAGGTGCGGTTTCTTTCGAGCCTGGCCGTCGATAAGCCGAAGCGGGTGTTGGTTCGCGTGAGAACAAAAAAAGGGAAAAAAAGAAACATCACCTTCCGCGGGATGACCGGTTTTGTAACTTCTCCTTCACCGCTGTTGCGGCTTACGACGACGACGACCAGGAATCAGCTGATGATAACGAGCTGCGAGATTACAAGAGGCGCGCAATCCACGGTAATCCAATCGGTTCCACACGTCGGCTCCAGGGATCGATCACGGGATGCTGTGTTCCAGATGCGCGCAGTTTTGCGCTAATTAGAGCACCCAATTTGCGAGCCTCTCTCTATCTCTCTCTAGAGCACAGACACTTGAGTGAAGTGGTCCAGGGCCACGTGGGTGGCAAAACATGGACGGGCGACGAGGACACAACAGCGTCACTCGGTTGACGGCGCCCATTCCTTGACGTGCGCACGTGCGTTTTCGTGCCGTAGCAACACGTCGCCCCCCTCGAGGCCCATGGAACGCTTTGGAATACAGCCGTTGCCGCTAATTTTTGCCTTTAACCAATCCATGATTGAAATTGCTTTTTTTCTCTTAATTGTTGTCCCTAAGGCATCTTATATATAAATTGTTGACTTTTTGTCATCAGTGTTTGTCTCACATTTAAATTTTGTTCCAATCTTATCGTCAATATTAACACGTTCCGTACCACGTCACCCAAAAATGGGTGACGGCAACAATCCCCATCAGCTCTTTACACTTACATAGTAGTTGACTTAGGTAGTAGTAGACTATAAAAATAGCTGAAAAGTACCCTTTGAGAAGCCTAGTTTTTGCTTAGTTTCAGAAAATCGTCGGTTTAATAAATTTGATAAACTAATTTCGTCAAAAATAATTGTACTAAAAATCTGTACTAAAAATGCTTGGTACGCAACGTACGGTACGCAATAATTTTTTATTAATAGGTGATCTAAAGAGAATAAACTTCCAGTGTATAAATTGAAAATTATACTGCCGTAGTATCAACAAACATTTCTAGTGGCTCTCGGCAGCTTCAAAAAAAGGTTTATTAAATTAATTTTATGGAAAAAACGTTGACAAAAATTTGCTAAGAAAAAGACTAAAAATGCCTTGTAATAGGCACAATCAAATTTTTCAAAACATAAGTTAATTTTGTAAATTATTGCTGGAGCTTAATTATTTCGAACAGGGATCGGTAAAGTCCGGCCCGCTAGATAATTTTTTTTTGTTTTTCTACAAACGTGCGATGAACCAATTGGGATATTCAATAGCAATCTACTTTCTCATCTTCTTATATTAACCATGATCGAACACACTTTTACGATTTTTTTTAAATTTTACAGTTTGATAACTCTCGTCTAGAATCCAGTAGCAAAATTTCGTGTTTATTTTGCATCAACAATTCGAGCAATATAATTTTCGACGCCATTTATGGAACAAAATATGGCACACAATATTAAAACAGTCTTGGTGCTGAATTATTTTTTTTTATTACTGAGATTACGGCTGATAAATCATGCTACAGTAAAATTATTTGAGTGGTGTATTTATTTACAGTAGAATAAAAGATATTATTTTGAAATGCATCGAACAAACAGTTACAAGATGAAAAAGTACAAAATTCAACGAATATAAGTATTAAAATTAATTATTATTTGTAACACATTGTAATAATTAGATTGAAGCTTGATATATGGGGTTCGTTTTAAAGGGGTTTAATACCATTTTCAAAACATTGAGGTTACTGGCGGTTAAGGTTTTTGACCCGCGGTTTCGCGTTCTTTTTCATCATGTGACCCTTTCCAGGAAACTTGTGACGACCTCTGATCTGGAATAACCACAAGATCTCGGCGAGGCAACAATTGATGCGCTATATGCAAAATGGAGGTAGCTTTCGGACAAAGTTGATACCCTATTTTAAAAAGTGATGCCTTAGAGACAAAACATCTACTACTTCCGAGACAGAATGTACTGGCAACGGGTGTAACAAATGACGAAAACGCCCGACAAAATCGGAATAGTGGAAACGTACAATGTCGTACGTCGTCAACAATCGATAACATCGGGGTGATTATCATCGTAAAACCGGCAGGCGCCATCGTCATGTAAAGCGTGTAGCAAATGCCAGTGTCACACACACATCCCGTTGGTAGAAGGATTACAATGTTTTGATGGGAGAAGACTACTCCAACCGTTAGTTAGTTTTTCCTGTCCATCGGCAAGGTCGCTAGGTCATCTGTGTCTAGGCATAGGCATTTCGTAATATGACCATTTAAACTCATCTTCACTTCGAATCGAGGCTCGAGAAGAAGGGGGGGGGGGGGGAGGAGGTTCGCCCAAGAAGGTGCTGTTTTTCTCATCCAATGTTGATTAATCTGTTTACCGGGAAGATTAAAGGTGCGAGAGTCCTGTGGAGCGGTGGATTATTAGGTCAGCCAAAAGGGAGAGGAGGATGTGTGGACCGAGGGTTGGTGGGGGGGGGTGAAAATAATTGCAAGTTCCTGCTTCGAATCGATTCGAGTCGATGTTGTTTCCGTGTTTGTTGCTGTGTGGTTGGAAAACTGACAAACCATTGGGATGGCGCAAGGAGGAAATACAACTTTGGCCACTTTCGAGAGCAACTTTAGGCCACACCACGACGCACAGTGATTCAGCCAGAGAGGCGGTCCAGTCGTCCAATTTTTTTATACAGTTATCGGTTGTGTTTGATTAAAATAAATGATTATTTGTCAATGAAAGCATAAAAACCATTATATTTTATTATTTTATTCAAGACGGCCTTATTACTTGCTCTTTGCACCTAAAAACCCCTTTTCATTTCTTTTTATGCTAAAATTTCTTTTTGTGCTAAATTTCCGATTATTGAAATCGTTTCCATACCATACCGTTTCACGTGTAGTTTGTATGCGTGTACAGAAATGAAATGAAAGATACAACTTAAAATACCTGTAACTCCCAAAGTCGCAAATAGACGCAGTCCATTTTTTTCAGCATACCTTCTTAAGATGTTATATTTATTTCCAAAGGTGGATTATAGAGGATTATAGAGGCTTTGAGCCGTTAGGCATCTTTCACCTCTTTCTCCGTTCAGTTCCAAAAAAGTGCTGCCGTATGAAACATAATATATTATTAATTATATGTGAGTTTACGGTTAGATTTGAAATTTTTTTAAATAGTTTGACAAAGTTGGCATTTTTAATAGTTTTAAAAGATAGCAGATAGCAAACATTTTACAAATATTCCAAATTAAATATGCAAAACGAAGCAAATATTTGAAAGAAAACATGATTTTTTCACTTTGCGCAACTTTCAAGAGCAATATCTCTCTCAATTGTGCACTAAAATGAGTAATATTCTGGACATTTCTTAGTAAACTATCCTTTTTGCAAATTGGTTTCATGAAGTGTCAAACCAAAAGACCGGACTCGGAACCTCTGTGCGACGGATGGGCGTTTCGGCCTGATAAACTTTGCGTGCCGGATGCCGGTCAACTATTTAAATGTTCTTCTTTTTTCCCCGTGTACTTCCATTACAGGGTTGTGTTGTTGGTCCTTGGTCGGTTTATTACTACCCGGTTTCGGATTGTCGCGCGGTTTGGCCCAAATTGGTTATAATATTTTTCTTTCACACTCTCTTTGAGTGGAACAAGTTATTGGAGGGAAAGGAAAAATAAAACGAAAAAAAAATGGAATTAAACAAATCGCAATATGCAAATACTCTCTCTCTCGTCACCTTTCCCGTCGTTGGTTGCTTTCACTTTTGTTACCTAAACTGGTTTGGTGGTGTTGGGCTCTCGGGCGAAGTGATGTGTGTCCGTTTCTTATGGTCTTGTGTTTTCCTTTGTCTATCTTGCAGGGGAAACTGTGCTCCCTGTCGCTGCTGGCGGCGTCCACCTTCCCGAGCAAGGTCCAGATCGAGAGCATCCGGACGGATGTGGCGGGCCTTGGGTACGAGTTCCTGTCGCCGGACAAGCAGCGCCCGCTGCCCCCGAGCCAGCCGGTCGTACTCTACCCGGACGCGGTCACCAGCATCGGGCGGCTGTCGTTCGATCCGAAGGCGCACTGCGGGCCGGACTGCTACAGCAGCTTCGATCTGCTGTCGAAGCCGTTCGGCGTCAAGTGGATGGCGACGCTGGACAGCTACGAGCAGTACCGGCGGCTGGACAGCGACAAGCTGCTGCAGCAGCTGCAGCGGTACGCCGAGATGAAGCAGCGGCTGACGAGCGTGCACTTTCAGGTGCTGGCCGAGTCGAGCCGGAAGTTCGACTTTAACGCGAGCGTCGACCTGGTGTGGCCGAAGCTGCTCGACGAGAACGTGTTCTTTCCGACGCTGCAGATCGAGCAGGAAGCGGTCAAGCTGATCACGATCAACAACCCGTCGGATCAGATCCTCTTCGTGCACCTGGTGCTGCACGACGTGGCCGTCCATGGGCGGGTGCCGGCGGTTGATGGCGGCGCCGGTGGACCCATCCCGTTGCCGCCCGAGGTGCTGACCGATTGCGCCAACTGCACGCTAAGCGAAGAGAGCGTGTTTTCCTTCTTCCTGTTCGACAGCGACGACATCTACGTGAACTACGTGAAGCCGATGTCGTTCCTGCGGATAGCGGTCAAGTTTAGTGCTAGGCAGCCGGGCACCTACTCGACCGTGCTGTACATGCGCAACAATCTGACGCTGATCGATGCGGCCTGGATACAGGCGCGGGCCGTCGTGCCGCTGTTCAAGTTCGGCAATCGGCGCCCCGGCTCGCCGACCGCCCTTCAGTTCGAGGTCACCGACAAGCACGTGCAGCTGTGCGGGACGCGCTACAATAATCTTCAAGAGCAGCAGCAGCAGCAGCAGCAGCAGCGGCGCCGGCGTGACCCGTCCGATGCGGGTGGCACGAAGGAGCCCGGGGCGTCGTTCGCCGATGGCGCCGGGGAGCTGATGGCGACGGAGGAGCAAGAAGAGCAGCTGGGGTTGGAAACGAGACGCACGTTTACGGCGCGCAACTACGGCGAGGTACCGATCGTGATATCCGGCATCCGGATCGAGGACCTCCCGTGCGAAGGGTACGGCTTCAAGGTGCTGGACTGCGCGCCGTTCGAGCTGGCGCCGAACGCGAGCCGCAAGATCGAGATCGCCTTCGCGCCCGACTTCACGCTGGCGCGCGTCGTGCGCATGCTGCACTTCGACACCAACATCAACCACTTCCCGGTGAACTTTACGCTGCTCGGGACGATACCGATGCACCGGCTGGAGATCTGCTATCTGGGGCACCCGCGGCCCTGGTACGAGCCGTGGTTCCGCAAGCTGCTCCTCGTCGTGCTGCCGACGGCGCTCCTCGGTACGCTGGTGGCCTCCGCACTGGACGCGAACCGTGTACTGCGGGCCCATTTTTTGAGCCTTACGCGCGAGAAAGGCCCCGTGCAGCCTCCGCTTGACCTGAGGCAGATCGCGCTACAACACACGACCACCAGCACGACGACGTTAGTCGATTCCACCGGAGGTGGTCCCTCCGACAGAGGTGGTAAGCTTATAACGGGCAATGGAACGACGACGACGACGCCTCTGGTTACCCGGCACAATCGGAAAGCGGAACGAAAGAACGGAACAAAGGGGGGAGGCCTTCAGAACGGAAGCATTTCGTCGGCCGAGAGTGGCTCCTCAAGTCGGTTCAATCGTAGCTGGATGGATTTCACCTCCAAATCGGGCGCAAAACTAACCGCAAACGGGGCCGGTGGAAAGCAGCAGCAACCTGTATCGACGACTTCGTCAGTGGCGTACTCCTTTTCCTCTTCCACGTCATCCTCCCCCTCGTCGAACTGCTCGTCGTCGCTGTCGGACGGCAAATCGCCGGCGCCGGTGGCTAAGAGTCGACGTTCGGCTACACCGTCGAAGGATAAGCCCTGCGAAACACCTCAACCAGCCGTTAACAGCTTCGTCCCAGCATCATCCGCCAAAGACCGAACGACGAAGCCAGTGGAGGAAAGTAATCGAATGTCGCGAAATGGGCCAACGTTGGGCACGAAATCGACACCACCACCCGGCTTCTGCTCTACCAGTGACTTAACGGGCGCGAATGAATCAAATTCATCATCCGCCAACAAACATCAGCATCATCACTCTGTGTCGTCATCATCCTCGTCCTCATCGTCGGGTGGGGAAGAATCGTCATCGGGTGGAAATGAGGAGCGAAGCATCACATCGGCGGCATCGGACACCTCATCGTTGTCCTCCTCCTCGTCGTCCTCCTCATCATCTTCTTCATCTCCGTCCCCGACGGCGACGAAGCAGCAGCAGCTCACTCCGACGGACAACTTTACGCCAGCCACCACCGTCGCCAAGGTGAACGTAAAGAAAACGAAAAGCCTCCCGGTCAGCTACGAATCGGTGGTGGTTTCGTTGGCCAGTGTGTTCGCCGCCACCGCCGCCGCCGCCGTCACCACCACCAACTCGATGGCATCGTCATCGTCGCACTCTAGTCAGACGTCAACGTCAGCCGCCTCGACGGCTCCGCTGGCTACGATAGCGGCTGCCGTTTCGTCCACCTCCGACTTGGCGTCATCGGCCACGAAGCAACCCACGAAGGACGGCGCAGCAAGCTACAATAATCAGCAGCAACAACAATCGAGGCTGGAACATCCAAGCAAGCCACTGCGAAACGGTGGTAACGCTAGCAACAACGGCTTGAACGTCAGCACAACCATCAAGGAGCCAAAGGAAGGCAGCAAACCGTTGTCATTCGTCTCGAATAGCGGAAGCAGCAACAGCAGCAGCACAATGAAGTACCAACAAGCTCAAACGACCAACACGACCACCGGTAGCGGTTTCGGGGCGGAAGGAACTAAGCATTCCAAGGAGCTTCCGGCCGCGATGAAGATTGCCTTCGGCGAGAAGATGTCGCACCCGGCGAACGATGGCGACAGTCTCCAACTCGGCAAGGAAAACAGTTCCACCGGTAACATTATCTTCGAAAAATGCAGCCAGGTAGGTGTAACATCGGGTTCCTGTCAAAGTGTTTAGAGTTGCATGTAGATTTTGCATAATTTCCCGTTCCCTTGACGAGTACATTTATCTATCTGCATCTTGCTTTCCGATCCCGGGTGTTCAGAATGCGTCACTCTTGTCGCCTACTTGATGAACGATATCGGGATGACGATTAATAACCCTCAGCATCGTTCGTTATGTTTGAAAACGGTCCGAGTTGGCGGCGTAAATCGGTTCGATAGCTCGATAAATTCCTTGCTCTTCTTTCTTCCCCGATCAACAATGTCACATTCTAGTGTGGACGCATGCGCGAGGGTTATTCACGATACGCTCGTGCGTGCAGGGCTGGCCGAAGGAGGTCCGCACGTGAGTGAGTTGCCGCTCGTGCTCCTCCTCAGCTCAAACGCTGCTCCGGTGACGATGTTGTGTGTGATCGCTTTACGATTATGCGCACACGACGTAACGCTTCCACGGAATGTGCTGCGTTCGCTATCGTATTTTGTTGCAAAGATCTCTTACGGCGAGGAGCAGTGGAAGAAGAATAATGGAGGCTTTTCTTAACCCGGCTTTTAGAGGCGCGTGTAGGGCATGTTTGTAAGCAACCCCCCGTATCAACATGGGGTGTGACGTATGGTTCAGCCCTTTTTTTGTTCCTGGGAAGTCCGCATGACTTATAGAACCCAAGTTGGAAAGACTTATCAATATCCATTTTGGTGGAAATCGCAGCGTTCGCCTAAGAGTGTACTATTTTACATATGCGAGTGTTTATGTTTATTTTAGTACCAAAGAAACAAACTCTACAACTTTGGAAGTTTTGCATTGCGGATATAGTGGGATTCCTATTGATTGTTGAGTCTTGCATTCGAACGTCTTAACACGTTGACAGCCAAGCGTTTTTACACTTTTTTAGAACAATCTTTTTTGATTCAATTTGTTTATAAAATTTATTATAAACTCGGTTTTCGTCGACCAGGCAAAGACGAACCTTCCCAGAACCCAGTTCTATAATTTTCATGTTGCATTTTATTTATGAGTCAAAAACGTTTTAGAACTAATGACGTCTTAAACGTACGAATAGATCGATCATGTTATTCCTTTTCCGTTTGTTTTTCTTTCCGACTCTCAACCCAAAGTCGATGATCACGAAGGAGGATTGTTTTGCTGCTTCATTTGGCACTCGCAACTAAGTACTTTTTTTTTGTTTAGTTCCACCAACTTGCTTTAGGGAATCGGCGTGACGGTTGAATGGTTGCGCGGCAAAACAATGAACTCATTCTATTTCCTTGCTGCGGTCGTCCAGATGAATCTTTGAATTGACGAGTTTCGATGCGATAGCGAAGCTGTTTACTCTCGTCGCATACAAGTGCGTGGCGTCTAAATATAGATTTTTTTTTGGTTTGTTATCAACGGAGTTTGTTGCTCCCGTAATTTAGGGGCATGGGAAGAAGATCTTTGTACTTTGATAAAATTAAATCATGCTGCAAGTAATCTGCGTCGCGCTTTCGGTAATCTTTAACGCGGGTTGCGCAAGGCTGGGAACTGTTGTGTTCGATTGGGGTAATGTAATTCAAAATCAATTTATTGATTGTCAAGTTCTACTTGATTTTCTCAACGCCAAAATGCATGCGATCTGCAGTGTTTTGAGGTTCATTTTTATATTTTTTTCCGTTAAGCCTGTAGCTCGATATCTGCTTCTAACAAACACTTGTTTTTAATAAGTGTACTTTTTATCGCAATCTAGAAATAACAAAATCTAAGAATTCTACTAGCAGTGACTCATAAATTACTTCTTATTTCCTCATGTTTGTCGCTTCGGTGGGTCACAATTTACTAAACAAATTATTAACGGTAGTGTTGCTTAATTTTAAGATTTTCAAGTGGGTATATTATTTTATTCTTTTCTGGATTCATTGATTTATAATTAAATTTGTTTTATCTATTTTAGATCGAGCAAACGCAACAGCAACAACCGTCGAAAAAGTTCAGCAAAACACCGGGCCGAGAGCGGAAGCCAACCCAGGCCAAGAAGGGCACAAATGGAAAGGGTGGAACGAGCGGCGCACAACAGTACAAGGGTACCGCCCTGCAGTTCAACTCGCTCGGTGGCCAGCAGCACAAATCGACAACGCTCGGTACAATCCTGCAGAATGCGTCCGTCCCCGTTTCGAGCGGTGCGGGCGGCGGCTCGGTTTGGGGTGAAAATTGCGCTCGCTTCAGCGATGTCGTTGCACAAATGTCCAGCACGAAATCCGGCCAGCAGCAGCAGCAGCAGTCGGGTACGGCGTCGTCGCCGCTTCTCGGCATGGAGTTTCTTCTCGGACTGCCTTTGAACGCAAACGCACCGCCCTCGGGGTCAACGCCGAAGCCGAAGGATGCCACTCGGAAGCAATGTAAATCGAAGGACGATAGTTATCTGGTCGGAGCGGAAGAACGTGAATCGTCCGCCCCGTTTGTGGCAACCAGCGCCTCGCCGGACCTAGGGCCGATCGGAACGTCGAAGAAATCTCCCACCGGAAGCAACAACGGTGTTAGCGGATGTGATGCTGAAGAAACCGATGGGTTTGGAGGACGTACCAACGAGGACCGGGCTGCCCTTGCCAGCGGATGTGTAGCAAAGAGTTGGGAACCGTTCGGTGGACATGTCCTACACAACCCGGGACAACTTGCGTCGGCCACGACTGAGAGCAACAGAGATGAGATTGGACAGCGCAACCACCACCAATCGGACAGCTTCTTTTCGCAATCGTTCGCCGATTTTCACCATCGCACAAACGATCAGTTCCGGGGCATATCTTCGATGGCTGGCGGTGGTCAGAACATGAACGCGATGAACCTGACGTCGTCCTCCTCCGTTATGCAGCACAATTCCGCAGGGTATGCGTTTCCGGATCACATGCGCAACGGTGGTCTGGCCATGGGCAACAGCTTTACCGATGGTGGTTCCCGGGCACACTCGATGCGTCAGCAGCAACCGATGGGTGATTGGAATAATTCCGTCGATTCGACGACGCTGCATTGGCCCATGACTTCGCACAAACCGGCCACTATGACGCAACCGACCGGAGGCATGGATTTGGAGTGGGGTCAACACTCTGATTTTTGGAGCAGTCTCAACCCCCAGCATCATCACTATCAACAACAACAGCAGCAGCAGCAGCAACAGCAACAACATCATATGGCATACTCGCACTTTCAATCTCAACTGGCCGGTCAGATGCCGATCAGTTGCCCGCAACAACCGACCATGGTGCCCGATGTTGGTCTCGGCCGTAACATGAGGATGTCCGATGGGTGGTACACGGCACCGACCGCGAGCACCGTTGGACCGCCACCCGGATTCACGAACGTCATGCCGGTCGGAACACATGCCAACATTGGACTGGTTCCTCCGCAGCAACATGTGACGCAAGCGGATCAGCTCCAGCAACACTTTCAGCTACTTCTTCAACATCACCAGCAACAACAGCAACAGCAACAACAGCAGCAACAAATGCGTCAACTGGCGTCCCAAGAAGAACTGACCTCCTTGCCTGCGACGGCCGGTCCCATCGGTGCGGGCGTTTCATCATCCGGTGGATCTTCTTCTCCCACCGCTTCGTCATCGTCCCCTGGAGTACCAACGGTCGGCGGACCTTCGTCATCCTCCGGATCATCGTCATCGTCTGCCTCTTCTACGGCCACTTCCTCCGGCATGGCATCTTACGACCCTTTTCAGCTGCGAGCAATCTGGACCTCGGCCAGCAACAACGATCCCTGGGCTACGACGGAAGCGTCGAAGAAGAAGTAAACTCTGGGACCTTCCGGATGGGAATGCGCTAGAAACGGATGTGCGGACCAGTTTGTTGCTGGTTATTGGACTTTTTGTGTTTACTAGAGTGTTTGAATGTTTCTCTCCCATCAAAAACACCAGAATTATTGTCGCGAATTGTCGCTTCT
>KE525346.1:208970-238295 GCA_000441895.2 Anopheles sinensis
ACTGGTTTTTTCTCGCCAAAAAATCGGAAAACTTGCATGCAAGTCAAAAACTTGTATGCTCATGCATTCGACTTGTATGCAAGACTTGTACGTGAGATTTGTAAGCGAGACTTGCACGTGGGACTTGTAAGCGAGACTTGCATGTGGGGCTTGTGAGCGATAATTATTCGAAAAATATGGTTAATTTTTACATTTAAACGGCTTTTATTTATTTTTGAATGGAGGCAACGGTTTTGTACCGATTTTGTCCCATCTTTTTTTTGATAGCGTCCAAACGGCTTACACTAGAGCCGTAAAAATTTTTATGTAGCTAGATCTACTTGAGATCTTTCGATTGGTATGCTATTTGCCCCAATCGGACTCTTACAGCCCGAGATATAATTTGTACAAGGTACATTATCCTGTTGCCGGCATGGATTTCGTCCCATCTTTTCCTTTATAGCGTCCAAACGGCTTACACTAGAGCCGTGAAAATTTTTACGTAGCTAGATCTACTTGAGATCTTTCGATTGGTATGCCATTTGCTCCAATCAGACTTATACAGCCCGAGATATAATTTGTACAAGGTACATTACCCTGTTGCCGGCATGGATTTCGTCCCATCTTTTTTTAATAGCGTCCAAACGGCTTACATTAGAGCCGTGAAACTTTTGACGTAGCTAGATCTACTCGAGATCTTGCGATTGGTGTGCCATTTTCCCCGATCGGACTCATATAGCCTGAGATATAATTTGTACAAGGCACATTATCCTGTTGCCGGCATGGATTTCGTCCCATCTTTTTTAATAGCGTCCAAACGGCTTACATTAGAAGCGTGAAACTTTTTATGTTAGAGTTGTGAAACTTTTTACGTAGCTAGATCTACTCGAGATCTTTCGATTGGTATGCTTTTTTGCTCGATCGGACTCATACAGCCCGAGATATTATTTGTACAAGGTACATTACCCTGTTGTCGGCATTAGTTTTGTACCCCATTTTCTCAATAGCGTCCAAACGGTTTACATTAGAGTTGTGAAACTGTTTACGTAGCTAGATATACTCTAACAAAAATTTCAACAGGATACCACTTGGTACGGGCTATAACAAGCCGAATGGTAGGACTCAAGATACTGAATGAAAACACTCTATCATTAGGAAAAAAATTCTATCCGGATGAAATCGGGTAAATCTGCTAGAGAGGTAAGTTTAACCCTAGAATCTAAATAGCGCTCATTTTGCCGGTTATTTTTTAAATTTATTTATATTCAATTTTCTAAATTTACTTAGTTTTCTGCTTTTTCAAAATATTTAGAGTTGAAAAGAATTCCGATCTTTTGCATGTAAAAAAATCCCCAAAAGAAAGTCAACAAATATACTGAAAAGCTTCGTTTTATGAATCCGATGAAAATCATTTAAAATGACGAAGATATAGAATTTATAACAGAGCGGTGATTAAGACCGATAAAAAGCATTAGAACAAGATTCCAAAGCACTGTATTCTAGGGTAAAGAACAGTTTGTTCACCCCCCATTTTGATAAAAATAATCCCATCTGCAAAAAGCCAACTGTTAGACCATTTTCTGTTCCCTACCTTCAAATTCTCGATCGCCGCACAATAGTCCTTGTGGATGTCACGCATCTGCTCCGAGTGGAACGCATCGCCCTGCTTCATTTTGTACTGAAACTCCATGCTCTGCTGCTGGATGCGCATCTCCAGCGTGCTGATCGAGTCGTTCTTCTCGATCAGCTCCTGGCGCGCGATCAGTACGTCCGAGCAGTGGCCCAACTCCGGCGCGTGGCGTGCCGTTTTGCCCTCGTTGTTCAGAATGTTCCACACGATCAGCGTCCCGTCGTCGGCGGCCGTAATGAGCGTGCAATCGTCGTACGTGATGCAGATTTTCGTCACCTTCGTGTTGAAGAACCGGAAGTTCGTACAGTTGCCACTGCTCGTGTCGACCAGCGGGACCTGCACATTGTACAGGTGGCCTTTCACGCTGCCCACGAAGAGGATCGCATCGGATCGGGCCAGGGCCATATCGGTGAGTGGCGTCAGTTCGGGGATTTTGAACTCGCGGGCCTTGGGAAAAGAAATATAGGTTAAATCAAAACACTTTTTGTTGCTTCTTTAACGAAATACTCACAATATCCGACTTGGCAACCTCCCGGATCAATCCCGTGTTGGTGATGGAGTACACGGAATGGGCATCGGCGGTTAGCGCCAGCGAACGATAGTGAATGCCCTTCTGTACGACCTCTTCCAACCGTTCGCCCGTCACCACATTCCACTTGTAAATGGCACCATCGTTCCCACCGGACGCCAGGATCGCATCGTCCGTCGACCAGGAAAGGCTAAGGATGGCCCCGTTGTGCCCCCGGAGCGTTTGTACAATCTCGAACGTGAAGATGCAGATAAGCGTGATCGATTTGCCGTGAGCGGCGGCCAACAGGTGGCCCTGGTTCGAAAACTGCAGCTGCGTGCAGTTGGCCAGATTGAAGCTTTTCGTTTCCTTCAGATCGTCCAGTTGAATCTGCAGCAGACGAAGCAGATCGATGAAGCCAACGGCAGCGAAGAACCCGGACGGATGAAGGGCGATCACACCGATCTCGATCTGGTACTTTTTAACCAGTTCCACTTTCATCGTTTCGTAGTTCCACACGCGGATCGTTAGGTCACGAGCTGGAAGAGAAGGAAATTAAAATTGATGAAGACAAAAGATGGATTTCTCCTTTAACCTTACATGCAGTCATGACGATTGGTTTCCATGAGCAAACGGCCATCCCAATGATTCCACTGATGTGCAACGGTTCCCCGAGATGCTGGAACACCAGCTCGCTGATCTTGAGGGTTTCCGGTACGATCAGCATGCCAATGTACAGCTGCGAATGCTTCGTCGCTACGACGATGGTGTCCTGTTCGTGGTTAACCGCCACGTTCTCGATCTTGTAAAGCTGCTCCTCGTACAGCGTGATCGGGATGCGGATGATGGACTTCTTGCGAAAGTTGTAGTTCGTCTCCCGCTCGAACACGTGCACCACGTTGTGAATCGCATAAAGAAAACCCTTCTCGAACTGCGTCAAACACAGGACATCGTGGTGATCGTGCTTCAGCCCTGCAACTTCCGCCGGAGTGGTCACCAGGTTCGGGTCGCCCTCGCCGGACAGATCGACCGTCTCGATCTCGTCCGCCCGCTGCTTGATCTTCAGCTCGCCCGACTCCACGAAGATGATCTCGGTTTCGGCCGTTCCGGCCGCCAGCACCTCCGACGACAGCCAGGTCATGGACGTAATCAGCAGATCGTCACCCTTGATCGTACCGATCTGACCGAAACCCTTGTCGGTGCGGTTCATTATCTTCAGCATGTAGAAACCGCCGACGGCGACGATCGTGGCATCGTTCGGGTTGCAGGACAGATAGATTGCTTGCCCCTGCTGGCTCGAGTTGGAAGCCCGGCCAATGATGAGCGAGTCGTTCTTGTCGAACGAAAAGATGGACAGGAAGGCGTCCGGTTCGACCGACAGGACCGCCACTCCGCGGGAGTCATGCGTGAAGCAGATGTTACCGATCTGCGTATTCGGGCAGTCCGGGGGCAGCTGCAGGGTTTTCCGCTTCCGTAACGTTTCAATCTCGTAGATGTTGACCATCGATTTGCTGTCGAAAAAATAAAACAAAGTTGAAAGCTTCGCAGTCCCGAATTTAACCATCATTACGTCGATTACTTATCGTTCGTCCTTTCGGCGACGGCAATAAACTTCCGGTTGGGGCTAATAACGATTCGTTCCGGGTGACAATTTTGGGGGAATCTGCAAAGTATAACAAAACATTTGTAACCGAAATGTGAAGATACGGGATGTTCACACATTTTCTACCTTAAAAACTTTTGCTTATTCGTCGTATAGTCATGGATGGCCAATACTCCTGCCACCGGGTAGATGATTTCCTGCTTCAGCGTAAAGTGCACATTGCCGAGGATGTCCGTCCGCAGACCGTACGCATTTTTCGGGACGATCGAAATTTGCTTTGATCGGTTGGTTTTCTCCATGGTTGCGGTTTTCGTTTTGTATAAACTCTAATAGAAAAACGGCTTCTGCTACTAAAGAAAGACAACTTTCGTACTTTCGAAAAACCTCTTTTCCACACAGCGTGATGAAAACGTTATAGTAGGTCAAAAGACAAACAAAGAACCTATGGAAAACTAGCCGTAAACTGGTTACCAAGTAACCGGGTGTCGATGGTTACTGGTTCAATTTGGTTTATAGAACCAGCGCAACAGGTGCTTCGCTCCGTTACATCAAAGTTTGTTTGGATTTCTCTATTGGTAATTAATTAATCAGAAACAATTTTTTAAGTTTAACCTACAAAATACATGAGTTTATTTTGTCCCAAGAAGATGTCTTTGAACACCTTTAGACCTGCGAAATACATTAATTTTCGTGCAAGGACGAGCACGAATGGTATGATTCGTAAATTTAATCCTAATGTTTCAAAGCGAATACCCCTTGATTCACACACTACGCCCTTCCCAGTGGCACGATGAAGCTAATGTTGTCCGCAAACTCTCCCCAATCGGTCCGTTTGAGCTGGAATGTAACCACCCACGCCACGATAGCGACGACCCATGCTAACGTTCCTATCAGCGAAAATATTACATCTGTAAAGACGCGTCGAAAGCACTTGATTAGTCATCGCGCAAGTTGTACATCGGAGGGTCATGTCATACATTTTTTAATTTCTTTTTGCTCCTCGTAGGCCGGTTTACGGAACGCCTCGTTGAAAAACCAAATGGAATTGATGGACCATAGGAATGGTAGCAGCGCAAAACCAGCTGAAAACGGAAGCAACGCAAGGAAAAACAATATCGTAACGCGAACGGTACTGGTAAATCATAACATGTTTCTTCACTTTTCACACATAACGCACACTAACCTTTGAAATACCATTTGCACAGGTAAAGCTTTCGTTCGTTTGGAGCACGAGAAAGGTCCATTTTGCGTGTTTTTAGGAACTTAAAGTGTTCTACTTTTCTTTCTTCGCCTAAAATTTGCTAATATTTGCAAGATCTCAAAACGTAAACAAGTTGTTTCTGACAGTGTTTTAGACCAAGGCTCCTAAAGACAAGGTCTAGCCACTTACGTTTTTGAAACCTACTGTCAAAGTCAGCAAAAATGTTTTCTCGTAAACGAATCAGATATTTGATAGTTTCTCGGCATTCTTCAACCGTTTAGTTTATTAATTGCAACATTCAATAATTTTGTTAAATACTCGTCTGAGGAACATGCTTAGGTAAGAACGAATTCCGGAATGGTAGAATGTTTCGCTACCAAACTATACATAAGCCAACCTGGAAAACAAAAGTTTATTTATAAACCTTGAGTGCTACTGTTGTCGAATATTTATTTTTGAATATTGTAGTTATTCCAACCGGTACTGAGCCACAAATCCATTTAGTAAACTTCTCCAAAACACTGCAACAATTTTCGATAGAATAACCATGAAGATTCACAGCATGGGTAGTTTCTTAGTAAATATAAAAAACAGGATGACGTTGAAATTCAAGCACGTGGTATTTTGACACGTGTTTCAAATGAAAAAAATGTGTGTTATTTTTTAAATTTTGGTTTACGATTCTGGTTTATTTTACCAGACGCTATTGCGAACAAAAAATGTCACTGATGAATGATAAATACTGCAATAGGGTTAAAAAGCGTCAGTTGATTTTTTTCTTTTTCAAACTATTGGATTTTCCATTATAGTGAAAACATGTTATTTCGATAAGGGATAGCATTCGTGTAAATGATTTCTTTGTGGATAATCTGCATACATAAAAATGCTTGAAGCTAAAATCAACAAGAAGCTTCCACTGGCTATGCTCATAATTTCACAGATTAGCTTTATCTAACGGCGTCCAAATTGCAATCGTGCAGTGGTTGAAAATGGGGAGAAAAAGAAGACCTCCCAATTAATGGTGCAATAAATAAGTGCGGCTCAATAGACCAGCTTCATTTGTCCCGTTGATGTTTGTGTTGCGAGTGTGTGTGTTTGGTAAGTAATTTATCACTAGAGCGTTGTTGCATCGGCACGATGGGATGTGGGAAAAGGATCATCGATGGATTCTCCTTTAAACGATCGTTCACCGAAGACCATTAGATAATGGCGTCTTGAGTGTCGCTTCACTAAATGTCATCTAAAATCACACCATCGATCGAGGTCAATGGCCGATATAATGTGCTGCCCCTCGCGCCAGGGTGCATCCGGTTCCCGAGGGCTCCTTTCCGCTCACCCGCCTTTTGTAACCCTCCCTGGATTTGGATTTCGGATATTTCGGTGGCCTCAAAACTCACCGGGCGGCGGCATTCACGGATTGATCTTTCCCCCGCTGAGCACCACAAATCCTTCCGCACCCCAAAGCTGTGGGTGCGGCCCCTGGCCAGATTATTTTGGCGCAGCTCCGGTGAGCCGGAATGTCACCCCAAAACGTGAAAGGGAAACAGTAACTACGGACGACGTTTCACCTGAGTTGCAATAACAATAACCATTACTATATATCTTACCCGTCCTCGATCCCCTGCCCCACTTCCAGTCCATGAAAGGGGTTCGCTTGACCGTCGTGGGGTTGAAAAATCGTCTCTTCACGCTCGCTAGTTCTAGTTATCGGAATGGATCCTTTTTCGGTTTCCATCCCCGGGTGGTTTTATGACCATTTTCTATTCCGTTCCCAGCCCCACCGCTGTCCGACATGCTTTTAGTGGAGCTTCCTAATTTTAAGAACCAACACCGCAATACCCACTCTCCCAACGATCCCCGCAATGGCCGAAACGTGTTGGTCGTTAGAATGAGTGATGCAGGATACTGGCGCGTTTCGGTAGTAGGCCCGGTCCTTCGGGCAAGAACCTCAAAATATAACGATTAGCCATTATTTAGCCCCTAAAAGCTTCGATGTATCGATTCAGACAAAACAGATGAACAAAAACATGCACGCTCCACATGATTTTAAGCAGCACGTTGCGGTGGACACATTCCCCGATGTCAATTCTACTCTTCTTGTTTTTGTCATTTTGTTCAGGTTCGCCTGGAAGAAGATGTTACCTAAATTATAGATTTCTCATATTTCGTCGTTAGTGGAAGGCAGACCGTTGGAATACCGTTGTGAAGCGAAACGTAATAAAAAGCCATGGGCTTTCCAGTTCGAGTTCGGTTAGGTTTAGAGAGAGGAAGGAACAGGAGCGAGGAAGAAGCGAGTTTTTAAACATATCGAATTTTGGAATTTTTAAGTGTTTTGAAAAGGAGACTTTTATGCTATTTTTAAATTTTAAACACTAGATTGATGGCCAAATTGGAACTAAAAAGAGGCTTATGATTTCAGATTGTAGATCTTTCTAAGGTTTTTTTAAAGTAATTTTCTTACAATCAACGAAAGATCCACAATTTTGGCTTTAACAATAGTTAATCGATAATTGTCTTAAATATAATCACAATTTTATTCGCTTAGGAAGTTTTTTCTTAGTTTATGGATCAGTGTCGTTTAATTTAGCATCATTTTTATTTCTAATAGATTGTCTTAGAAATTTGTATTTTCAATTCAACATTCTAGCATTTATGAACATCAAACAACATTGTTAAACAAGAATAGTAAAACTAATGATGCCTATCCTAACTCCAATCGATGTCTCCTTAGGTTTTAGGTTCCCCTCAAAATGGATGCAACCTATGCGATTGAAATAAAATGCATTGGAAAGATGGATTAGTAGACAGCATTAGGGAAGCCAAAGGTAGTGTTGGTGTGCGGCTCTAATATTATAGGCACCATAAATGGATTAGAGTCGTGATTTTGGGCAATTAGTTAGCAGACGGTTTTGTCGTGATCGTCGGTTGGTGTAAGAAGCCATAGCGAACGTCGAGAAGCGAGAGGTTGAGGCTGGCAGATGCAATAAAATGCATCGTGATGACACTCATTACGAACACCGATGTTGCTTGAGTTTCGTTCGGTTTTAAACTGCGGGTTAGAGTTTTCTTCTTTTATTGTAGTTTTTGTTTCTTCCAAAAAATGTTTTACTTTTATACTTATATGTTTTCCTATATTTGCATCTGAGAATATTTCGCCATAAACTTTATGTTATGTTATGTGGATCTTTGCAGAAAATATGAGTAAAAGGGCCAAAAAACAAGCAGAAAATTACAAAACCTTTAGCAGAGATAGCTCTTTCTCTGTGTGTATTACTTTTTATTATATTCATCCATAAAATTTTTGGTGTAAAAATAAATAAAAATAAACATATTTATAATAAAAAAGTAGATAAAAGCACGAAGTTCTGATTTTAAATAAAAAAAATATCAATCAGGTGCATAGCGTTTTTGGGATCACACATCAGTGTTATTATCACACACCCCAACTAATGCTGTCACTTACGAATCCGCTGATGTTCGAACCCCACGCAAATACATTAGCAATATTGTTCCCATTACAATTTTTGCAATGATGCACGATGAAAGATTTGAAGCTTGTTTATGACCGGTTAAGCTGGACGAATATGGATAACACTAGAGTCATCGTCACCTTATGGGTGTTGTTTCTATAGATCGACTTCGGATTGATGCAAAAAATATGTTTTTAGAATTTGAAGAAAGATTTCAAAATGAGGATCAATATTGCCTAAAATAACGATTTCAAAGACAAACAGAAGAAGAATTCGACCGCTTCATTCGAAGAAACGAGGTCGCAGTACGAAAAATTGCACAATACAGAAACAACAAAAAAACCGGCCGAAGCCGAAAAAACAACTTCCAAATGTCACCACAAACGGCGCCGCCGCCGAAGACAACATCCAGATCCGCGCGGGGGGAATCGCTAAGAAATCCCGCCGATCTGGATGCTTCAATCATCGAATAATCATCATCAACCTCCATCGGTACGATCACTTGTGGCGGAGAGAGGGTATGGAGGGCGCTCAGGGAAGGAATGGTGTATCCGTTCTATCGTTCGTTCGTTCGGCTAACACTGAAAGGTGTTTGAGTGGACATTTGTTTGGCCAGAGTCCGATAATATTCCGGTCGAAAGGGAGTTCTTTTCGCCCGTTACCCAATTCTTTCAGCCTCCATGCCGTGCCATGCGCTGTTTGAATGACACTGTTTTAGCATAATCTTTATATGCACCGGAAAGCTTTTGGAAGTGTCGATCCGGATGGCCCAGAAGGAGATGTGCGAACTTTTGCAAGGGTGGTTGGGATTTGGAACTGTTCTTTTTAATGCAAGCCGATTAACAGTGGAAACATCGCAGGGGAATGTTGCCCAAAATAAATTGAAAAGAAAATGTTTACTATTTCATAGGGAATTGTGCGTAGTTGCGTAGGTGCGTAATCTAGTTGAAGCTCGATAAAAATGTTCAGAGATGTTTCGTAAAATTTTGTTCAATTCAAAAACATCCTGTACTGTCAATAAACTAATTGATGATGGGCACTCTTGAAACATGTTTTGCGTTTGAGCTAAGCTTGAAATATCATTTTTAAGCATCCTAGTTTTGGAGACGATATAAAAATGCTATCTTTTTATATAGTGACCACTTTGAAACATTATTCTTTTTCACTATTTCAATCCAGTTAACACCAGTGAATGTAGGACCAGAATTTTTTATGTTTGCTATTTTATCCAACGTAGCCCAGTAAAAGAAAGAGGGTAAAAATAACGCAACCAAAATATAGTCTATGCTGCTTTTTTCCTTAAATAAACCTTTTCCCATGATCACATGTTTGCACCCCATCGTGTATATGTTTTTGAAAGTGAGTCAAACAGATCGAACCGTTTCAAATCCAATGCAGCCCCAGGATGGATCGATAGCTCTACGTGTCCCCGTTTCTGGTTCGTCCGAGGTTGACTTTGTTTGTGTTTCCCTATTTAATGCATTTCCCTCCCGGGGATGGGGACGGTTTATGCAAGTGCATACAATGCACACCCAGGGTGGGTGGTGCACATTAGGAAACTATTATAGACGATCCTGTGCTGCGGCTTCCTGACGGCATCCTGCTTCGATTCGTTGTAACGTTTAAGCGAGCGTAAATCTTGGCCGTGCCATATTTTCCCTCCCCAAACAGGACCACGGCCGCTTGTTGGTGGCGTGTAACCTGTCTTTTAGGGCTAGAGGAAATTCTTTTCAACTGACTTTTACGAGTGCTGAATCTGCGCCCGAGCTGAGACGAGCTGGGACCCGGCAAGTCCGTAAAATTATTATGTGCATATAATTTGCACTCCTCTCAATCGCGTATCGGATCGGTTTTGGGAGTCCCGCGCGACATGGGAAACGCTCGGGGATAGGAAAATAAACCTTCGACACCACAGCTTGTACGGGAATAGCCCGGCATAAGGGGGGGACGTAGGGGCTGGGCAGGGGCAACATGCCCGAGGAAGGCCGGACACTAAAAAAAGCCAGACCCGATACTTCCAGCCGTGAGCCACGGCACACGGTGATGAGTGAAAAACATTTCTGGTGTTTTTACTACCTTTTTATAGAGCGATATAATGTGACGAGGACCACGACGACGCTGACGATGACGACGACGACGGAGAGGATGGCATTAAAAGAGTTGGCGGGAAAAAGAAAACGAAAACACTAACCCATCGGTGCAAACAAATAAAACGGACAGGACGGTACTAAAAGCGAATTTGGGCAGGACTTGAGCCTTCAGTGTTTCTTCCTCCCGCCCTTTTTTTCCGTGCAGTTTGATCGTAATCGCAGAATCGCATCGATCGGATGCAACGGATGCACCGTTTTCCGTCGAAGGGGCCTCGAAGTGCAAGCCGTCCTCAAAGTGTTGTCATTTCTGTACCGTTTGATGTTTAATGTGCCAATCTTGGCCAGCCCGGGTGTCGGAATGGGGTCGATCGAGACCATTCTTGTGCGAGCGACGAAGGCGAGGGAGATAGCGAGCGGGAAACATAAAACTGGATATATGACTGTAAAATAAGGATCAATGTGTTATACAATATCGCTCATATCGTTATCTTTATCGGCGATGGGGACCGATGGTGGATAATCGTTAAGGAAAAGATCGAACAAGGCTTAAATCGTCTCGCAACGAGGTGAAGTTTTGTGGAGCTATTTTTTGGGATATCGGAATGTTGATATGCAAATCCAAATTATCTTCAACTTCTCACATGGATTTAAGAGTTGAATATGTTGAAGTTTGTTGTTGAAAATTTAAATAATTTAATTAACCCGCACATTAAACGATAGTTGTACCATATTATGTTTATATGAAAAAGCGAAATTTTACGACCGACTCTATGAAGCTGAATTTTATTTCCATCGATGCAATTGCTCGAAGGAGCTGCGCAGCTTTATTCCCAACTATTAAATAGCGACGAGCGAAAACGTTTCATTATATGTTGATTGGAATTAAATGTGTTTTATTTGCCGGATAATGTTATTAAACGGGAAGTGGAAAGTATCTTTGGTAATAAACATAAACGTACTACCAACGTTTGATGATGGGTTTCCTTCGGTTTAATTTACTCGACGATTCTTGATCATTATGTATCCGACTTTTCAAACAGTTGTCTCTTAATTAAGCCCTTCGCTATAGTTTTTAAAAATCATACGGTATAACTATTTTGCAAGAGAAAATTTTTGGACTTGTTATTAAAAACTAAACGTTTTATTAGGATAGTTGTATTTGCCAATATCATACTAATATTGGAATGATTTTGGCATGTTCTGCAAAATAATAGTTTTACCATTAAAATATAACTTATAATAAATTTTAGTTTTCGATGATGAACGTATATGCAGACCCTCGCAGATCATTGCTTTATTCTCTGTGTGAAAGAAGAAGGCGAATTTCGTTCGATCTCTTTGAAAATGGATTAGACAAACTTTAAGTACCAATATAACATTGGCATACCAAATTCGTATAATTCGTTTGATTGGTCATCGCAACCCTTCGGCAAACAACGCTAAGTCAATTTCTGGAAAAGCATAAACTAATTTCTCAGCCAGACACCTCCCGCTTGGGTTTTTTTTTGTTTAGCATCGCTTAGCGAACAAATTCGCAAATTTGCGGTAGGAAAAATAATAATAATCCGACCGAGACCGGGAAACGGTCGAAAATTAAGTCATCCAATTAGAGATCGCTTCGAAATCCGCACTTCCCGTTTGCCGGCGGACTTCGTTTGACCGAAAGGGAAACAAGAACCCGGCTCGGGGGGAGAGGGTTTTGTCTAGATTGGTGGCCGGGGTTGCCTTAAAACGCTCGCACCCTCCCTCCGTACAGTCCGTGCGGACACATTGCCACAAAACCCGGGCGAAACCGTGCAACCGGAAAGTTTGTCCGCCGCCGAATGGACATTAATCGTCTTAGAGTGCAAAGTGTCTCCTTACGAACGAATGCCAACGGCAAACGGGCTAAAAAAGGAAAACGGAAGAAAACAAACTACACACCGATACAACAAATTTGTACCTCAAATCTGCTAGAGTGTTGTTAGAAGAGACCCCGCGGAACCGACCCGTCGTGGAAGTGGACGAATTTTCTGACGCGCGCGGCTACCGAAGCCGGCAACCATCAACCATCGACGCGCGAGACATTTACCGGAATGACCAGGAATGGGTGCCTACGACCAAAGCGCCCGACTCGCTGTACCGACCTGCCTGCGACCGGTTGGGAAGGGAGAAACAAAACCAAAAAAAAACACAGTGACACTGATTAGGAGGAGGGAAAGGCGTGGAGCCGGGGGAGAGGGAAACAGATCGTTTGTTTTTATTAGCGTACAGATTAATTATTACCATCAAATTTTCTAACGATTGCTGCGGAGTTAATAGTGTATAATTTGTCACTAAATTAACGGAAGCCGTTAGCCGCTTTCGTGGTCGTTGAAGTCTCTTGTTTGTCTGCCTTACCGTAGCACTCTTTCGCCCTATTTACTGCCGGGCTCTCGGATTCCTCTTCGTCGGTTGCGTTTGGCACAGCAAGGAGAGCCCGACCTTCCTCGGGAATCTAGCCATTTGCCCCAGAGTGGAAATCGGAAAAGGAAGGGCTTCTGCACATCACATCGGTTTCAAGAAACCCTGGGTAGGCAGTGGGGTAACGCTGGCTCGAAGCACACATACGTACGATGAAACTACGTACGAAATGTCAATAAAAATGTGTTTTACAACAGTTTTCGGCTGCCAACGCGCCAAGTGTGCGCCACGCAACAGAAAGCGAGACGCCAAGGGGAAGAAAAATAAAAAAAAGGAAAAACATCGAAGATGAGAAAACAGGCGTCCATGTTCTTCTCATTTGCGTTCGCCTTTCGTTTGGTTGGTTAAGGTGTCTTGTTTTGTTGCCTTTTCCGCGGGGTTTTCGCAGGATTTACAAACTGCTGGTCGGAAGTACAGTTGGCGCAATTGATGTAAGTTTATAGCAAATTTTCTTTATTCCAAACTACTTGGTGAATGAATGAAGAAAAAGCTATCAAACAAGCTTAAAGAGAAACTAGTTGACAGTAAGAAAAAATACAGCAAATGTAGAGGAACTTCATACGTTACAAGCAGCTGGTGAAACAGTTAGTACAACGAGTTTAAGATTGTTTAGAAAAGACTGATCTGATTTCAATTGTAAAATGGAGGAGATTTCAATTGTATCCACCTTAATTTCTTGCAGAAGAATCTTTCAAATAAGGTATTGGTATGTTTTAATTTCCAATTGAAATTAGAAAAAGGAGACCCCGTGAAAAATAAATAAAGTTAGAAATAGATACTTAAAATTTTCAATAAAATAACACGATCGGATTAAATCGGAGTCATGCTGAGTGATCAAACTCTATTTTTGTTTTTACTGTTTTAAAGGGCTTTTCAATAGCATGATAACTTATGTAGCTTTTTAAATTTACATGAAATTATAAAGTATCGAAACGAATAGGGTCACAATGTCAACTGACAAGAACTGAGAATACCATTCGAAATGGCTTAGTTAAAGCTGGTTCACTTACAGGAACGTGGAGCACTGTACAGGGCAGGACGAAACTGTGTATTTCGGATGGCCTTTTACCTCCGGAACGATTCGACGATGGTGGTATTTTAGTGGCGACGACCGAGGGTTCAGGTCTGTTTCAGCAAACCGCTCCGAACAAGGGCAAACACAAATCGCACCGGAACGAGGAGGAACTAATTTGGCCCGCGGAGGTCGAAAGAATTTGACAAGAACAAAAAACCGCACCCCGGGCAGTCGATCCGGGGATTCTTGCGTGCCCTTACCCCTTTCCCTTCGCTGTTCTGACCGACGAAAGCGAAGCTGAGATTTTCCTCCAGCAGGAGGCAACCTGCAACAATGTTGTAACTCATTGTCCAATGATGAGCACTTCGATTGGTGCGCCAAATTTAATGCTCGATTAAACGCTGCGCGAACTCATCGCGCGACGTCCGGTCTGGCATGGCTCCGTTTACCTCCCCCTTCCGTTTGCCCAGCCCTTCCTCCGCGGCCTTCACCTGGCAGCATCATCTACCAACACGGTGCTTGGTGACAGTGTGATGATGTTAAATTTAGACAATTAAGTCAAGCAATTAATTGCTGTCGTTTTGCATCGTTCGTTTTTTTTCCTTCACTTCTTCTCAGCACCTTCCCAATCACACGTCTCCGCCACGGTCTCCTTGCTTCTTCCCTTGCTACCTCAACCGGCGGATGCTCGACGACGTTCGAACGTGGATCTTAATCGCACCAGTTAATGACACACCTTTGACTTTTTCTCACACTACCCTCCACCCGTTGGCAGAAGAGCCACTCTCCCGATCGTTCCTACGATTTTCTTCACACACAGACTCTCTCTCTCTCTCTTTCTCCCTCCATGTTGTTCACGCTTTAACCCGGGACAGTTCTGTCACTTCTTTTCCGACGATCGAGCGAAGCGAAGGATTTTGCAAATGAAGTCATTCGGCACAGCGGTTCTAGGTTTCCGAGAAGAAGCCACCACTTGGCATGTAGGTGTCGTAGGTAGGGAGATATTTTGCCAACATGCTTAGCCGGCGAGGAAATGGTGTCGTTTTGCTCCACCTTTTAAGAGCATCCCTCCGGTTGGGGTTACTAATAGGGTGCATGCATTTGGAGTAACTTGTTTGCGGACGGTAACGGAACAGGCCCGGTGAAGTTAAAGACAAGAAGCTAAGCCCCAGCAATGAATTGCACAGTTTACGACCGACTTAAATCCTATGCAGCATCCTTATGTTGTAATATGTAACATGTGTTAGAACCATTTTCTATTCCAGGCGCTCTAATTTAGATCCAGAAAATGAAGGAAAAATTTCGTTTCGAATGGCGGTTTATCGTCCTTTGACATACAACCGAGCAACTTGTTACATATTTTCAAACTACAGATACAGCATGAAATCATTTTTAATTTCTGCAGACAATATAACACACAAACATCCAAGCCAGGAGTGAAAATCCATGTTTAACGATGTTCATTACTTTTCTCCAATACACGGAAAAACAACAACTTCTTTGGGTGAAGATTGATTTACAAAACTGTGCCAAGCATTAATCGTTAAATATGAAAGGTTGGGTAATCTGTTTCCGATTCGATTGATGTGTTAAAATGAAAGCTTAAGCTCGTAAATTTTTTAACAGAACATGGCGCTAGAAATAAATAATTTTTACTAGGGCAAAACTAACCATCCTGCAACACCCGCATTACACTGGTTTGTGAAACCCGTAGCTGAAAAATGAACGAAAACGTCGATCAAATTGGCATATCTTCAGCACGTATCGTCTCATCGGTAACGTGTGTTCTGCACACAATCGGGACATTAAGAAGCTAGGAAGAGTGAAGGGGAAAAATTAAGAAAAGGCAGCAGGGGATGCAACGACACTCTGCTCTCACTCGTAAATACTTTCCGCGACTCTTGAATCTGGGCCGGTTGTTAAGCCTTAACCACTCGAAACCACCCTCGCACAACCATCCGCATCCGCGGGGATATGTTTGCGCCGCGGCCACTTCCTTCTTTTTCACGAACAATAACAGTAACAATAATAATAACAACAAACCATCTTCCTTTCACTGCCATCCGCTTGCGTCCCCCAGCGCGAGGCACTTCCACACATTTTTCCCGCCTTTGGTGGACGGTGGACGGTGCATATTTTATTCGAACATTTATTATGTCGTAAATAAAAGCACATTATCTCTAATCTCAACGAGGCGAATCTCGGACTGGCGGGGATGGAATGATGAAATGAAACAACCCCAAACACGGCCAACTCGGCCCGGTGCCGATGTCGCTGCTCGCTGCTGATGCATGGCAACGGAAAGATTTGAGCGAGCGAATGAGCGACAAACGACGACTTCACCGATCCCGATGACGATGACGAGGGGCTCGAGAATGATGTCTTCGGCGATGCAGGGCGGAGAAGCAGTATTTAGTGCGGCGTTTGGGGAGAACGAAAGCACAGAAAGAGAGGCAAATGGAAAGAAGAACATAAAGGAAACGGTGAAGTGTCATTCCGGAGGAAGATGGTCAAACGAAAGTAATTTGTGTTTATTTGAAATGAAAGAATAATTTCTCGGTCCCGACAGATCCTTTTCTAATGAGTTTAACTTAATAGAACTGCTTTTCAGTTGGTTTTGAAAAACTTTTGTAAGTTAATGCTTGGTAAATATCATAAGCAGATAAGAGCAATGAAGGCGTAATAATTCGATAGTAAAGTAGACAAACCCTTATAAATCCATCAGATTTTTAGATCAAGATGTCCTCAGCGCCTCAGTTTTTCGCTCTTTTATCTGACATTCATTTTCACATTATTTTAAGGCTACAACTATAAATTTTCTAAACACCATTTTATTCCGCGCCTGACTTGCTATCTAGAATTAATTTATATACTCCGGACCATGCACTTCGTCCTCGCCAACACTTTTGAAGGCTCGATTTTGCGAGAACCCTCAGGAGTGCCATAAACCCGATTACGGCAATGCGCTCTGCATTCAATATTTTGATTTCCATGTTTCGTCAGCCGTCTTTAAATCGTTGTGTGTGTTTTCAAATCTATAGTATTTTGTAACTGTAACTTTTGTAACTTTTGTGCTGAGGCCCCTGCGTGTGCCATGCAGTTAAAGTTATTAAATAATAAATAAATAAATTCAAAAGCTTTTCTCACATTAGTTTGAAATTTACCTAGGTTTTCCTGTGCAGCTACAGTCATTTTATTTTTATTTTACTAATAATTTTTCAGACTTCTGCCTTTTTTCGTTTTTTCTTCAGGTTTTCGTTACTTTCAGGCGAAAGCCTTTCTTGTGGAAGATTTTACAGTAAAGTTCTGGGGAAGGTATATTTGTGTTAGAAAAAAAATAAACGTGAGTAGCCTTTATATGTTTTTAAATTATATTTTATTTAGGTTGCCGTTAATTATTTGAATTTAAAATTTGGTAAAAGAGTAAAAATTAACTAAATTAACTACAACACATTTTGATGGACAAAAACCCCTAGCCATCTTCATGTCCCTGTGCTACGATGTCAACCGAACCGATCAATGAACGTCGCTGAGTCTTACGGTCCACCACCACCATTCCCTTCGCCACCTTCCGGCGTGATGGAAGAAAGTGTGACGATGAATGTCGGCAACCAGAGCAGGTCGCTCCCGTGCTGGAACGGGGATGGGGATGGCCACAAGAAAACAATTTTCTTACCACTTCTCGACTTAAACGATACACCTGAGCGCAGGAGGACCACCGATAGAAGGAGCGATGGAAAGAAAACTAAAAACAAAGCAACAAACTTCTCCGCGTGGCTGCAGCTTGGCAGCGAATGCAGATGAAGACACAGTCGTCGCTGCTTCGAGGACCAGAGGATGGGGAAGGGAGGATGAAAGGAAAAACCGGGCAGGACGAGAAGAAGAGAGGAATTTCACCGTACCGAAAGAATGCAGAAAAAGCCCCCCGGGAGAAACGAAGCAACGGATGGGCAGTGGTGTTGGTGGTGGTGTTGTGGGTGGTTCGCCGAGGCAGGCACATAATTATGCAGTGATATTTATCATTTTATTAGCATAATATGTTATTCAAAACCATCGGACCACCATCACCACCACCAGCCTGCATTTCCTACCTTTGTGGCGTGAAGTTTTGTTTAACTGCAGTTCGAGTTCTTCGGTTCTCGGCGTCCTGGTGTTGCTTTGCGTGTTTTGGGTCGCCACGATCGATTGCTTGGGAAGCGAGTGGGCTGTGCTGTAGCCCGGCGTGGAGTTCGGAGTGCAGGTCCTGGGAAAGCCAACCACCGAAAGCTAGACGAATTCGTTCGCCGCCGTTCCGTTTGTGCATGTGTCGATGTGAGTGTTTTGTTTGCCCATTCATGATGTGGCGCTGGGCCGAACGGGATGCGATCGGATCGAACCCGTGCGCGAATTCATCGCACCAGAGAAGAAAAAGAAGACGAAGGGCAGCTGGACGAGTGTTCGAGGCACAATAAATTTTATTCACCATACAGCCGGCAGGCCGGGCATTACATTGTATAACAACAAACCATTGGAAGGACAGGCACGGGCGGGGGTGGTGGCAAGTTCTTACAAGATCTAGCAGCTTCTTCAAATTGCGCTTCGTCCGCACCGCACGGAACCTGAGCGCTATCGGCAATTGTTGATCGAAGTCATAAATGCAATTGAAATATAAATGTAAACACAGAGCCGCCTATAAAGGTGACCCGGGGCTCGGAGGAGGAGGAGACAATCAGCAGGGGTAGGCCGAGAATGAAAACCAGTACCAGCATGCGCATACATCGTGGTGCACATTACACCGCTGCCTGTATCTAGTATCGGGGGTATTCCTGTGCCGGGTTTTGATACGCAGCACGAAACAAAAATGAACGAATAATAAAACCGAACCGATAAAGACCGCGACTCCCGCAGCATCCCTTCCGAGGGGTCAGTATGTGGCCGCCTGGGGTGCACGATGGGATGCACTTTACCCGCCGTTGCCTGCTCCCGAAACCTGCAGCCGATAGTTAGCGATTAGAGAGGCAAAAGAAGGACCGAATGGTAGGGCACGGTTTCGATCGAGCATAGCAAATAAAATCCGAACGACGAATTGAATGATTGCGATCACGGGAAACACAAAAATACACACCGCAGACGTGGGGAAAAGAACTGGGGGGGAAAGCTTTTAAAAAATAAGCGGGTTCGTCGCTTCGTTTCGTCGCGCAAAGTCACGCGAAGGGAGCGCGCTCGCTCGCAATCGGGGGGTCTCTATCGGGGAGGGGAGCAATGTTTTCCTCGAGTCGTTTATGATTTGATTGCCTCAATTCGCGAACCCTTTGTTTCTATGTTGCTGCTCTCTCCGTTGGTTGGGGTTTCCCACAGTTGTGGTGGAAAATTATCGTCTAGCACGAGCTCGCGAGGTGCACCAATATTGTCTCTCCGATCGATCAGTTTTGCAACTGTTGGTAGACGGGATGTACCAAAATGGGTTCTCATGGTTTAGGACAGGTAAAGAAGGTCAGAAAAAGTAGGACAAGACGGTGGGGTTAGAATTTTTAGCATGGATCAACTATTTTTAACGTGTATGATTTAATAAAAAAATATGATCAACGTTAATAAACCCTTTTTATACGTTGCGGCTCTTCTTTAAAACTTAACGGAGAATGTTGTCTAAAAATGTTTGCGTCTGAAATTCTATAAGATGTAGTTACAATGTTAGTAGGTTATAAGATAAATTTTATCAGAGCAAATAATTCAATAAGTGGTTAAACAAGTTTTCTAAATTTTGGAATATTTTAGTATTGCTCAAACATCTAAAACAAATGGTTTCACCCATTCATCATCAATATTTTACAATTAATAAATTTAATTTCTTCCAACAATTTTCAATAACACGCTGAAAAGTGTGTCCTTTCTTATTTTGGTTTTCAAGAATTTTATTTAGTTGGTTCATTTTGAAAGTTTTATTTATAATGAATGCTTTTATTTATTTATTTTTACACAGTTTTCGTTATGAGGTGCATACTGCCTCTCTTTACCGCGCATCATTTTAATGGAAACTGTGTCTATATTTAATTTTATGAGATGCCCAAATAAAAAAGGGCGACAATAATATCTTACTGTGTTTATGTTAAATTTTCGAACAGGGTTTCCTACATTAAATGCAAGTGCTGTTGAAACTAATGAAAACCAATATTTAAACCGAGGAAGATTTATGTTTTCCCACTTCAGTACATCACTGCTTGATGTTGAAGGAAGTGCGACAAAGAAGCGTGTTTATTATCCCAACAGAGACCTCATAGTCTAGGGTCAGGATGACCTCCGTTCCCATTGGCCCTCAGCATAGCTTCGTAACAGCGCGATCTATCAAACCGGACAATAAACAGGTCCTCAATGCAACAACTTTGTTGGTTTCCCGTGCGATCCTGGCAGTCCTCTTAATAAATTCACATTTGTGATTGTCTTTGGCTGCGGGTTTGCTGGGATCGAAAAAATTGCGCCTGGGCAAAAGTGTGCAGATGATTGCAGTTTGGGCTTCTTCGGGCGAGGGATGGGTGGCCTTTGCATTTTTGTTTTGTTTTTCGCCCGGTGAAGAGGTGCATATTTAGCATACCGTTGGTGGTTGCGGTTCCGTTGCGGACCATCTTCGCCGTCCCTGGTTCCAAATATTTCCCTTTCCTCCAGCCGGAATGGTGGAGTGTCGGCTCGCTTGTCATTCCTCTACCTTGGTGCCCATTTTGGTGGCAGGAAGGAAGTGTCCAGAAACTGCCCCCACCGGAGGGGGGAGGAGGATGAAAAATGAACTTCCCGACGGGAACGCACTGTCGGTGGTGGTGAATTTGTTTTCTGGCCGTTGCTTTCTCCCATCTCGCGGGACAATAAGAAAAAAGGATGCCTCGAAGGAGGGTGGAAAGGAACGGATTGATGCACTTGTTAAAGAGAGGGGCTCGCTTATGTCGGTCAGACCGTTCGGCAACATTGTTGCCCCCACATCCGAGTGTTCGCGAACGCATGCATGTTGCATTTGCTTTTCCGTTTGACTTTTTGTTTTCGCCTCCGTCCTTCCTCGCCAGATCGAAGGCATTCGGATCGGTTGCGGGAATCGATCGATGTCGAGTCGGTGTTCTCTGATCCGCGCGAGCATCGCTGGGGGATCCAGGGCTAGGGGAGGGGGCAGGTACGCACGGGAGCGGAATCGTTGTCACATCAAGCCGCGAGTCGTGAGTAATGATTCGGCGCCTCGTTTTATCTCGCAGTCCCCTGCGCATCCCTTACCCCTCTCCTGGGCTGGGAAGGAACAAGAAATGGATTTTTACTTTCACGAAGCAAGTGTTTGGAGTGTATTAAATCGGTTGTAAGTGGTTGTAGATCTGCTATCGGAGGATTCGCTTTGTGATGGACAGGAATATGTTGTTGGTGGAAAATATTTGTAATCCGTTTACTTCTACCGAGGGAAGTGCGTAGTTTTGATAGAGGAAGTAGTTTCCGTGCTGCTTTTAAGGAGTGTTTGATTTCTTAATTGCAAAAATTGTTCAATAGGGTTGGTTTTACAAAGTTGATTTTTGCATTCAAGTTTTGTTTGTTTTCTATCCACGTTACACTTGTTTGAATAAACCTATTTAAAACATCATAGGACTTTCTTTGAAATAGTTTTATTGTTTTTTTCATCTTCATTTGTCATTTCCAAATCCTTTTAGTTCGCATGTGAATCCTAAATTAATTCTTAATCATTTTATTTTAAGTGCATCACCATTTCTATTTCCATTTTTCATTATTCTCCACATCTTATATATCCATTTCGTAAATTTTTATTTGTTATATTAATTTAGTTACAACATTATTAATGTTTTGATTTTTAGAATGGGACATGAATAAATAGTGAAGGAGAAAAAGTGTTCTTCATAATTTTATTATTCATATTTCTAAACTGTCCCATAATACCATTTGCATATTTGTTCATTGCACCCTCAAGAAACAAAAAACCATCCTTAAAAAAACACTTCCTTACAACGTGGACGACGACTTACTCACCAAACCCGTTGAAGAACCGTCGAGCAGGCGGACGCGGCAAGTGAGTCTGCAGAACGTTTACTCGCTTGTCGGGACGCATTAAATGGTAAATTGATCGAATCGAAGCGGAAATTGGCGCGAGAAACGGAACCAACGGCCCCGCGTGGTGGCTCTAACACCCCGAAAGGTGTCGCGATGGTGTGTGCGCGTGTGGTCTCCCTCCATCCGCGGACCCACCCCCCCCCCCCCCACCCGTAACCTCCCGTTGCTTCGTTTGGTAGCAGCGTTTGTTGCTTCGCGTTAGTTTATTGCAGCGTTTGGCCGTGATGGAGAAGAGAGAGAGAAAAGTTAAGAATACTTGGGAATGGGTTTAACAGAAAGGTACATACAGAACACCTTGTACAGTCTCCGAAGCATGAGTAGGAAAAAGTTAAAGATGGAAAAAAACTGAACCGAAGTAAACTAAAGTAGCACCATCGTCACCATAGCAACGCCAATGCAAACAAGAAGTCACGAGCGGAAGGTGTTGCGTATAAGAAGTGCAAGCGCAGCTAGAAAGGAGTGCATGTGAAGCTGCTCCAAGATGTGTGTGTGTGTGTGTGTGATCATGCTGGGGCGAGTTCGAGGTCGCAGCAGCAGCAGCAGAATTTCCCCTTTTTCTGCTTTCCCGGCGCAACGAGTGAAGGCCGGGGGGGTCCGGGTTAAAAAGCAATTAATTTTCTGCAATCTGTCTTGTCGTGGCTGTTAGTTGAAGCGTCCCATAGACCTCCCCCCCCCCTTCGTCCCTGCCACCAATACTTAATCACCCTTCCCACTAAGCAGTTGTAGGCCAAATGCAGATTACGGCTAGCGTGTGCGAGAAGGTGGATTCCGTTCCGTTACATTTCGTTGGCGAACCGCGGGATGTTTTGGCGTTTGGTAATTTTCACTCACTCCCACACTCCTTCCAGCAGCTCCCCTCCCCTGGTGGGCGTTTTTTCGGCGTTTTAATGCTGCGTTAATGCTGATTGTATTCAAATTCGAATCCGCGCCACTTGCGGCGGGATATTGTTCGCGGCAGGCTGTGAAGTGAGCGAAAAGTTCAAACAATCTGCACAAATTGGCGGAGAACGGCAAACGGGAGGGGTTTCGTGTTCTTTTAAAATTGCATCCAAAACTGCACCGAACGCTTCATCGATCTTCACAATTCCATCAATCATCCGCGGCGTGGAGCGGAAAAGAAACGCTGCTGATTGATGAGCGGCCGTCGAGTGAGCGTTTAAGTTGCAACATTGTAGGATTGAAATTTGGCATCCGTAATGGAGTAATTAGTTCGCATGGTGCATGGGAAGTTGCTCGTTCGGGCACGGACACGCCATCGAAGCGGCTCACTTTTAAAGCAAACAGTGCATAAACTGATTTGTTTTAAAACAAAACAAACGATCGTGCACAGAAAGGCTGAGAACCGAACAGCCGGCGACAGTTGATGGCGATTTATGGGCCGCCCGCGATATATACTTATGCACAGACATGCTCGCGCTAAGTGAAATTTGCTTCTCGCGTGCGATCGGAGCAAGTTAAAATGTACTAAAACCGAAACGCCTAATGCCCGTGTCGGGGCCACGGCAGTGAATGTCAACCCGTGTGCCGTTTGCGACGGTGTCGGGATTGTTGCGGCTGGAGTAATCTTTTTCGGGTGGTAATAAACCCTCACGGCGACGAACAACCGCAATGTGATGTAGATGTGTAAAAGGCAGAAATAAAACCGAGCGCGAGACGGATCGCGAGTACCGAGTCAAAGAGCATGGTACCGAACGCCGCAAGTCGCGGTTATGAGAGGAAGGCAAACTAGTCCGGGGAAGAGCTAAAGAAAACCACTAAACATTTGAAACAACCATAACTTAATGTGGGAATAGGTAAAAGCGGAGTATCTGAGTCATTTCGCGGTCATGCTTCCATCGGGACACGAGCTTGACCAGCAACAGTGTCAATAAAGTGGAAGGATTTATTTTTTGTTTCCATTTGATGAGCTCTATTCGATAGGTTTATCGAAATAGGATCTGAACAAATATTATCGGACTTTTATTGATAACAACTTCATAATAGTTTCTTTTCCGCAATTGGGATTATTTTATCAACTAACTTTTGTACAGCTTACTATTCACGTTTTAGTAATGACTTTCGCTTTAGTTATCATATCTCATTGTTTTCTTTTGTTATCTTTTTTAAAGTTCTTTGATTAACCCTGTTTGTTACTTTTCAGCAGTTTGCGATTTATCATCAATTTTGTTCGTGTTTCATTTATTTAGTTTTTTTGTATGACGGACCGTGTCGTAATGTTGGTTTTTCATTTGTTTGTTTTTAATTGCTAGGTTTAGTTAATTGAAGACAAATATATTAGGATAGTTTTAGGTTTTTTCTTTGATCTGTCTTTCAGTAAAATGCGTGTTGTAAAATGTATCACTATTAAATACGATTTTACTGCAAGTTTTTGTTTTGAATTTTTTTTGCAAGTTCAATTAATATTTATTAACAATTGGATTTATTGTATTTCATTACTTTTGTACCTTTTTTTTTGGGCTTTAGTTATCTTATCTCATTGTTTTCTCTTTTTTTCTTTTCTTATGGTTCTTTGTTTATCCCTTCTTGTAATTTTTGACCAGTTTGCGGCTTATCATCAATTTTGTTCGTGTTTCATTTATTTATATTTTTTTGTGTGACTGACTGTGTCGTATTGCAGATTTTTCATTTGTTTGTTTTTAATTGCTAGGATTAGTAACTTGATGACAAATATATTAGGATAGTTTTAAGATTTTTCTTTGATCTGTCTTTCAGTAAAATGCGTGTTGTAAAATGTATCACTATTAAATGCAATTTTTCTTTTATTTTTGTAACATGTTGTGTGGGAAAATCAGTTTAATTAATATTTATTAACTTCTTAATAGTTTCTTTTGCGCAATCGGACTAATTTTATCACATTGCTTTTGTATAGCTCACTACTCACGTATTCAATGACTTTTGCTTTTTTTATCATATCTCATTGTTTCCTTTTTTAAGGTTCTTTGTTTAACCCTTCTTGTAATTTTTGAACAGTTTGCAGCTTATCATAATTTTCGTTAGGTTTTTTCTCCGTCTTTTTGTAAAATGTGTTTTAACAGTTATCTCTATTAGATGCATTTTTTCTGTAATTGTTTTAACATGTTGTGTGGAAAAATCTGTTTAATAAATATTTTCCTCATAGCAATTGTTTTCGAGGTACACAACATTCGCAACACACTGTTTGATGCTTTCGTGCGGGACACCGGGATTGCCGAAAGTGTCGCACGCGTAATACATGAACACTGCACTGTATGAGTGTGTTTTATGGAAAATTTTGCGTACTTTAAACTGAACCAAAGCGGGCCTACTCAAAACCCGACGGACCTTGCGGCCATTCATCTCCGTGGGTCGGTCTGGTTTCGGTTCGTGTTTCATTTTTCGTGTGGTCTTGCCAACATCTAATGGCAACCATACCCCCCCCCCCTCCCCCTTCTCTCCTTCCTTATCATCCTCGTTTCTTCACCTCATCCCGGTCGATGGTGCCGGTTGCGGTTAACCCTGTACCATTTTTATGTGGATCCATCCGTTGGTTGTTTTTATCTTTCCATTCTCGCCTCATTTGGGCCGATTTTTGTGCCGGCTCTCTTTCTCCCTCCAAGCTGGTCGGCTTCAACCGTAAGTGTCACTCGAGCCCGTACTGGTTTTGGCGAGTGTGGCGTTGTCGCAGCCCGCTTCCACAGCCCACCCACCCCCATCGTTGGTTCGTTGCTCCCGCTTTCGAAGGGAAAAAAGATGCTTCTCGCAAGGATTCTCGTGGAGGTGGCGCACGGGAGGGGCACAACACACGCTCACCGCACCGGTTGCGTACATGACCGTGGCAAAATGTTAAAGGCACTATTAAAGAGAAAAAGAGCCACCTCCCTCGGTCGCACGGGGCAAACTATCGGGCAAAGGAAGGATGGCCGCGCGAGGGCGAACAAAACATATCTCCAATGCTCCGAGAGCTCCGGCGGACGATCACGTTCATTACATGCGTCGCGACGATGTGTTTTGCAGGTGAGCTATGGACGTATTAATATACCACCCCGGTCGTCGTAAATAAGGAACCGAAGGCGAGCGAGCAGAAAGGGCTAGAACGCGATGGGGAGCAAGAGCAGGAGTGAGAAGGAAATGCGTGAAAATGAGTGAGTGAAGCAATTGTGCGGGATTCGCTAGTTTGCCCACCGGAGGATATACCGACCGGATGGTCGGTCGTGTGAGACCCACGAAGGAAAGAACGCCGTAAAGGCTGCTGGCAGGAAAGAAGAGCAATCATTGTTCTGGTGCCATTATTCCCTTTTTTGCTGTTATTCCCATGCGGAGCGTGCAGCATATGCAAGTCCAGGGCACGATCCCCCTAAAGGTGAACTTTTAAATATTCTTACATAGGAAAAGTTTTTGGTTTAGAAAAGTGATAAATTTTTGAAGTAAAATCTTACCTTTACGTTACAAGAAATGCTTGGAAATAAATTAAAAACAATTTCCGTTCAAGAGACAATATTTTTCTCCCGATCCAGGACTTTCCCTCGGTCGAGTGGTAAGGACTCCTATGCGTCCTCCTCCGCAAAAACCGTCACAGCCGGGGTCGTTACCGGCGGTTGCCTCCGATGTCACGCCGTGCCAACAGGAAACAAACCGAAACGCCTCGAGGAGGTGCAATATCAAATGATGTATTTGCGATAGCTTTCCATCCCGATGGTGTCCTATCGCTTTGCGCCGGCGGTCCGCGTCCAGCAATGTGAAGTTAATGGTGGGCTCTTAGCCGCGCGGGCACAAGGCACAAACGGGACATGTCAAGATTAGCGGCCACACGAGCTTTCTTTTTCCTACCCACTCTACCTCCAGAGGGAGTGAAGATGCGCACCGCTGTTGGCGAAAAAAAGGGGGTTGGCAGCCAATTCCAAGTGTGACCTCAAAGTCCAAGAAGAACCTTCCACCGCAAGTTCGCTTCTCCGGGTGTGAACTCTTCAAGGTAAGCGCATTCTTCTTCATTCAAGCTCGAGGTGTGCAAACATAAGGCGTACCGGCGGGTTCTGCCTCATAAAGGCGCGCGCCAACTAAAGAACCATTGATCCTGTGGTAGAAATGCGTTTCATCAGAAAATTTTGGGGAATCCAAGAAAAAGCCATTCAGGAGTTTGCTTTTTCCGATCAGAAGAAACGAATCGAAGCGTTCTTTTTTTCAGATGGAATGGAGAGTCCTTCCATACTTCCTACCGGGGGTTTCCAAGGAGCCAGTGTGTGTGTATGTGTGTGTTTGTTTGTACGGCGCATCATCAAACGTCCCCGCGTTCGACCCTGGGCACGAACTAAAAAGCAGCCGGTTTCATATCTTGATTTGATTGTTTGGCGCAAAATGCGGTCGCTCCTGCCTCCCCCATTTGCTCCTTCGCCCTTTGTGGCGTACATGTTGTCATTACGAACCGCTCACGGACCTGCCCCGGTGGGAAGGGAAAAGGGAAAGAAAACCCAAGACCCGCACATTCCCTCTAGGCTTCGCGCGGGAATCGTTCGCATCGTTCATCCGCCCCGCGAAGTCCAGAATCGCTGGTGCTCCTTAAGTGTAGACCCAACCGCTTGGCTCGGTTTCATCGTCGACTCCCCAAAGTTCCATCCGACCCGAGTTTCCGTTCGACGTGTCCGAAGTTGACGTCCGATTTGCCGAGTGCGATATCGAAGCCTAATGAGACAATTTTGAAGTCGTTTGTTCACACCAGCGCTTTTTGTTCGAGGTTCCTTTTTTGCGCCTCCTCCAACCGTGCAGCGAAGGGGTAGTTTTTCCTCTTCCTTTGTTTGTTTCTCTGCCGATTTTCGCCTGCTCCTTGCCGCCGCTTTCTCTGCCCCTTTTGCTTATCTTCTTGATTTGTTTCTTAACTCTCGGCTCGTTCTTGCTCCTTAACGGGCCCTTTTTTTTACCTCCCTTCCGACGAGTTGGGATGGAGGTGGATTCGTTTTTCGCGCACTTTTTTTCTTGCTGTTCCGTTGCGTTTTTCCCACCGTTTCCCCGATCGGGGTGAACCGATGGTGACCGTCAGAAAATGTACCCCAGCGTGACTCAGCGTCGGAGGGACGGACGAGATCTTTCTGAGCCAAGGATCCATTGACCGTTCTGGGGACCGTTTAAAACACACTCGCCCACATACAAAAACACACACACGCACACACACATACACTCACACACGATTGCCTTATACGTGCTCCCAGCGAGGTGGGATTTTTTCGGTCCAATTTTGTCCCTCACCGACGAAAACTCGAACGGCTCCAAAGGAAGGGTTTTTCTTCCTCCTTTCTTTTGTTTTTTCCTCCAGGAGGTTTTTCGCCAAGTTCGCGTCCCCGGTGTCCCGGTGCGTGGTTGTGCGGTTGACCTGCGGTGTGCGTATCGATCGTTACGCGATCGGACATGCGCATCGTGTTCGCCGAATATGATATATTATGTCGCCGGATCAGCCATTTACTGTCCGGTTCGGGGAAAAAATGAGAGCAGGAAAATGGCCGAAAGTGGGGAAAGTGACCGGGGAGGGCTGGGAGGAGGAAGAAAGGACCGAGACGCTCGTGTAGTAATAGCTCAAGTGGCGGGCGGAAGACGGAAGATCGTGATGGGGGCGTGCGGACGGTTCCGTTCTTTCTCACGATCGCTAAGAAGTTGCCCTCTGGAATGCATCCTTATCCAGAGTTCACCAGCAGTGTACGAGATATGCGGTCGCTGGTGCTTGAGCGAGGAACAGCAAAAGATATAAACTGGTAAGAATAACCGGGTTCGTGTGCTCACTCACTTACGGGAAGCCCGGGTTCTACCGGGTTGGATTTAAATTGGGAGCGTTCTGGGTGAGATATGAGAGTGGTTTGTTGGAGCTTTTCGATGGCAATGAACATTTTAATGCAGTGAAGATAATTTGTATATAAACTAAAGCATAGATGATACAAAAACTTACGATAAAATATATTTGATGTGTTGAGGGTTTTTAAACCGATCAATACATTTCCATAGAGGTTTTCTGTGACATTCTCTGTCTTCTATTTATAAATTTCAACTCACTTTGACAAGACCACACAGGATTATGTAATTTAATTAGGTAATAGATAATAGGTAATAGATTATAGTTAATTTATTCAAGCTCATGATAAGCCAATGAAATATGAAGTAAAGTTTTGTGTAGTTCTTTTGAAATTCTACGTTTTTTACTGTTCTGTTGGATATGAATTCAGACGATCGTATTAGACTATCCAATTATAAAAAACTAACGTTATGAATTTGTAGTTCTAGGCAGATTTAAAAACGCTTCTGGTTTTCGCTCGATAATAGATTACCTTCATTATCTATACCTCGATAGCCTTAAGAGACTGAACTTCTATTGAACTGAAAAAT